>JAKOGI010001071.1:7500-45000 GCA_029747015.1 Carnegiea gigantea
TTGAAAAAAGCCCTTCACGAGTTAGCGGACAAGGGATAGATTGATCAGTTTTTGAAAAGAGGGCCACGATTCTTGCGGCAAGAACAGGCCCCCGCTCCGCCCCCACCGCGGGATGAGGAATGTTCCATGGAAGTTGTGGCCACCATAGCAGGCGGCTATGTAAGAGAAGTCACCCAGACGGCGTGGAAAGCGCAGCTTAGAAGCGCGTAGCAAGTGCTCACTGTCGAGCAGGGATCATGCATAACGGCTTCGATGATGGTGTTTAGGGTAAAAGACGCCCTGAGGTTTGCTTCCCCTCATAACGACCCTCTGGTGATCGAGATGAAAATCGCCAACGTGATCGTTCAACGAATCCTGGTTGACACGGGCAGCTCCGTGGATATTATCAACTGGGATTGCTTGAAGAGACTCTCACACCCAGGACGCGACCTCGTTTCCATGGCGAATCCTATCCTAGGCTTCGGGGGGTGGGAAGTTAATCTCACGGGAATGATTCACTTCCCAGTGCGCTTTGGCGACAAGAGCAAGTTCAAAAGCGTAGAGGTTGACTTCCTAGTAGTTAATGTACCCACGACCTACAATGCAATCATTAGGCGATCGACCCTCCACAAAATGAAGGCCGTAGTGGCCCCGTGCCTCCCCCAGCTTCAATTTGAAGCGGATGATGGAAACATTAGGGAGCTTCGTGGGGACCAGCAAACAGTCCGGGAATGCTACCTAGTAAGCATAAAGCCCCTCATCGAACGGACTAGGGAGCGTGGGACCTCGGGACCACCCCACACGGAGAAGCAAGCAAAGGTAGGGCTGGCCACTTTGGTCCCAGAGACTCTGGTGATCCACACCATCACTTCTCCAGAGCCTCCGCGACCACGTCCAGAAGCCGTGGATGCAGTGGAACACATGCCGCTTGAGGAAGAATGGCCTGAGCGTAGCGTGCAGCTCGGCTGTGACATCACGGCCGACGGCTGGCAATCACTAGTTTCCCTCTTACGAGAATATAAGGATGTTTTCGCCTTCAGACCTGAGGAGATGTGTAATAGTCCAACCTTAAATTATATTTATTCCTTTCATTAGTATGTGATTAATATCGTCGCATTTAAATCATCGTTTTCTTTGTTATTTCAAGTGGGAAAATCTAATGGGCCCTCACCTTGCAATTCGGGTTTTTATTTTGTGAAATCATCGATATTAGGCCTTGATATTTACGAATTAAGCGATTTAATTATTTTTATGGCAATCACAAACATTTTGGAAAAGGAAAAAAAAAAATTTTCGCAAACGCGCTCGGTTTCAGTCCTTTTCCAAACCCGAGCCCGTTTAAGGCCGATTTTGACCCAACAAGTCTTGAACCTCATTTGTTTTGCTAAACTCTCTTAATTAAGCCTTAATTAAGCATGACAATTTTGACTTTTCTACTTTCATTTTCAGCCAAGTAAAATCCCCATATAAATTGTAAAAATTTACACTTAACCTCATTCTTAACCAAGCTTTCAAGAGACTTTCTCTCTCTTCCCTCTCCTCCTTCTCTCTCTACACGGCCAAACAGCAGCCTCTCCACCATTTCAGCCACCTTTCAAACACCAAAAACCCACAAAACATCCCCCACTCACCACCCCCAAACGCCCCTTTCACTTCCATAAGCATCAGGAATCATTTCTACCACTTTTTCAAGCACAAAGTGAGTGTTCTTTTCACCCTTATGCTGATTTTTGTTTTTGATTCTTGATCTTGTTGGTTTTTGTTTCTTATTATGGTTGTTTTGGTGATGGATTATACTATTTTTGAGGTATTAAGAATCATCTTATTGATGGATTATGGTGGAGATAAAGTTAGGGTTAGGGTTTCATCTTGGTCATGCAAGCTACTTGTTCAAGTGATGTTTATTGCTTGTTTTATCCTTGGTTTTGCTTATGATTTAATATATTGAAGTTTCTTATGGGGTTTATGGTGTTTGGAAAAGATGGAAGTGAGTTCAAGTTGACCTAAAGTTAGGGTTTTGTCCAAAATGCATGATTTGGACCGATTAATGTTAAATTTGAGGTGTGTGTGTATATGTGACTAAAAAAGGAGTTTTATTTGATATGAATATGAAGAGGAATTATGTATGGTGTTTTTTTATGGGGTTGGGATGTACCAAAGTGTATTTACATACCCTTAAGAAAGAGTTTGAGTTGGGGATTGGTGAGATAAAGGAAGGAACACACTAAAGCAGTGCTGCTGGAATTTTCAGAAAAACAGGACAGTCTTTGAAATGAAGCTGGTAATGATCGGCCCATCCAAAAATTCTAATGTGTAAAAGTTCTTCATAACCCAGTTTTATTTAAAATTATCCATTATAAAAACAAGATCGTTTCTGACCTCATGTTCCTGTAATGAACTTTTGAGCAGAATCAAGGCCTAAGCTTTCATTTTCTTCACTTTAGTGCATCTCATTCATCTGTGAACTAACATTTAAAACTTCCAGGCACGTTCATTGCCTGTATCTTTAGTAATTAGCATGTATTTATCAAAGTCATAATATTTTGGCAAGCACATTCAATGAATCATTTTAATCAGTACTTCATCACATAATTAGTGACCCTGTCAGTTATCAGTTACAGGGCTTTGCCCTCTAGTTACCCGCGCGGCTTCAGGCCAGGTCCCTCGGTCAGCTTGGCAGGTGTACACCTATTCACAGATTGTAATAGTTACTAAGGGGTGCACTAACAGATAATAATTAGCAATGTAGTTTTACATGCATCTCATTCCTTGTTTCCACTTAAAATGAATTGCAAGCGGGCCCTAAATAACTTTTCAATGAACCTTTAACAGTACAGGGATGCATGTACTGAGCTTTGGCTCACAGTTCGAAATATTTTTATGTTTTGTTTTAGGAAAATGCTCAGTGAACCGCCCTGAGGCGGGCAGGGAGGCTGGAGGTGATAAATGAGACAAAACCATTGATGTGGTTGACGGTGTGGGAGAGCTAAGATGCTATCTTGGCATATTGTGATGTATTTTGATGTATTTTGGAGTGCCTAATGTAAATTTAACTAGATCGCCTTGATTGTAGGTCCTGAAATGATTTAAGAGACCACTGAAACAATAAGAAAAATTCGGGAACATATCAAGATCGCCCAAAGTTGACAAAAAAGTTATGCAGACAAAAGAAGAAGGCCTCTGGAGTTTCAAGTAGGCGATAAAGTTTTTCTGAAAATCTCACCAACCAAAGGTATCAAAAGGTTCGGAGTGCGGGGTAGATTGAGTCCAAGGTACATTGGACTTTACGAAATCATCGAAAAGTTAAATCCTGTAGCTTATCGGCTAGATCTGCCTATAGAACTTGAGCATGTACATAACGTGTTCCATGTCTCTCAACTTAAGAAATACATTCCAGATCTAGACCATACCATTGTAGCTGAACCTATCGAGATTACGGAAGATCTAGTATATGAGGAGCGTCCTGGGAGACCATACCATTGTAGCTGCGCAACAAGCAGATACCGTTGGTCAAAGTACCTTGGACAAACCATACCTCCCAAGAAGCCACCTGGGAGACCGAGGAGGCAATGAAAGCCAAGTACCCATATTTATTCGAGGTAACCCTATTTGTTATGGTTAAGTTCATCAGTTTCGAGGACGAAACTTTTAAGGGGGGAAGACTGTAATACTCCATCCCTAAATTGTATTTATTCCTTTCATTAATATATGTGATTAATATCATTGCATTTAAATCATCGTTTTCTTTGTTATTTCAAGTGGAAAAATATAACGGGCCCTCACCTTGCAATTCGGGTTTTTGTTTTGTGAAATCATCGATATTAGGCCTTGATATTTACAAATTAAGCGATTTAATTATTTTTATGGCAATCACAAACATTTTGGAAAAGAAAAAAAAAAATTTTCGCAAACGCGCTCGGTTTCAGTCCTTTTCCAAACCCGAGCCCGTTTAAGGCCGATTTCGACCCAGCAAGTCTTGAACCTCATTTGTTTAGCTAAACTCTCTTAATTAAGCCTTGATTAAGCATGATAATTTTGACTTTTCTACCTTCATTTTCAGCCAAGTAAAATCCCCATATAAATTGCAAAAATTTAGAGAGCTAAGATGCTATCTTGGCATATTGTGATGTATTTTGATGTATTTTGCAGTGCCTAATGTATATTTAAGTTAAATTATGTATTTTGATGTTGCGACTGTATTCCTAAACCGAGTTATGTAAGTTGGTGTTATCCTTGGGATGTTAGAACCTTTTTGTATATAACTAAATGGTTTGGGTGTTTATGATGGTGTATACCCTGTTATGGGGTAACCTTTGGGTTATGACAAGTTCTCATGTTTAATGGTAGCCTTGTCCTTCATGGATGGCAGTAACGCCCCGTTCATTGAATTATTCTATCTTATTGATAACCTTAAACAGATGAATGCAGGCAATGAATCATGTATATTTGGGGTGTTACAAGATGCCTGGCTTCGCCTCAACTGTGATGGAACACCACTTAAATGGTGATCCTCAGCATAAACCGATTGTTCAAAAGAAGCACCATATGTGTCCCAAACGAGCAGCCGCCGCTAACGCCGAGGTTCAGAAGCTGTTGGAGGCTGGCTTCATTCGAGAATGTCACTACCCCAAGTGGCTCTCGAATGTGGTGTTGGTCAGGAAGCCCAATGGGACATAGAGAATGTGCGTGGACTTGACAGACCTAAACAAGGCTTACCCAAAAGATACCTACCCCTTGCCTAAGATCGATAAGCTGGTTGATGCCACGGCCTGTCACGCCCTGCTAAGCTTCATAGATGCGTTCTCCAGGTATCACCAGATACCTCTCTACCCTGGCGACCAAGAAAAGACGGCGTTCATCACGGACCGCGGTCTCCACTGCTATAAATTGATGCCCTTCGGCCTCAAAAACGCGGGTGCAACCTAACAGCGTCTGGTCAACAAAATATTTGAGCCACTCATCGGACAAACCATGGAAGTGTATGTTTATGACATGATAGTGAAGCGTAAAGCTGAAGCAGATCACAGCAGCGATCTAAAGAAGACGTTTGAAATACTTCGAGCGTTCAGCATGAAGCTCAACCCGAAGAAGTGTGTTTTCGGGGTTCGGTCGGGAAATTCCTTGATTTCATGATTAGCCATCGCGGCATAGAAGCAAATCCTGACAAAATCCAGGCCGTCCTGGATATGAAGCTGCCCCGAAACGTGCAGGAAGTGCAGTGCCTAACGGGTTGCATAGCAGCTCTTGGATGGTTCATGTCTCGTTCCGCAAATAAGTGTCAGCCCTTCTTCCGCATCCTGCGACAACGGAACCATTTCAACTAAGATAAGTAGGCGGACGAGGTTTTCCAGGCTCTAAAAACATACTTGGCCCAGCTGCCTAAGATCGCCTGTCCTACTGAAGGAGAAGTTCTGGTGTTGTATCTAGCGGTGTCAGAGCATGCGGTCAGTACCGTCCTTGTAGCCGAGCGCGCAAGGGAGCAGATACCGGTGTACTACGTAAGCCATGCCTTGGCAGGTGCAGAAATGTACTATCCCCTCATTGAAAAATTTGCATACGCCTTGGTAATGGCCAGTCGGAAGCTGAGACATTACTTCGAGGCCCACAAGATCTTGGTCTTAACCGACTAACCCTTAAGGAACGTCCTGTAGAAATTAGACGCCTCGGGATGTTTCCTAAAGTGGGCTATCGAGCTTTCCCATTACGATCTGGTCTTCGAACCGCGGCGGGCCATCAAGGCCCAAGCATTAGCAGACTTCTTAGTCGAAAGCATAGCCCCAGTCGAAAAAGATTCCCAACTGCAACCTTAGCACTTATATGTGGATGGCTCGTCCACTAAAGACGGTAGTGGGGCCGGTCTCATCATTGAGAGCCCTACAGGGGCACAGTATGAGCACGCCCTAAAATTCATGTTTAAAGCATCCAAAAACGAGGCCGAGTACGAAGCTCTTGTCGCAGGGATTGAGCTCTACCACTGCAGGTGCCGACTACGTCCAAGCCTTCTCTGATTCGCAACTCATCGTTAGCCAACATAATGGGTCGTATAAGGTGAAGGACGAGGTCATGGCAGCGTACGTCTAATGAGTTCGCGAGGCCACCAAGTTATTAAAACATTTCTCTATCGTGCACATTTCACATTCAGAGAATCGACAGGTAGACGCCCTTGCTAAACTGGCATGCTCCTCAGATGATGGGAAGCCCAAGAACATCCAGTGGGAAACTCTAACGGAAAGGAGCATCGACTTGCATGAGGTGCTATGGCTGGATAGAAGCCCGACCTAGATGGAACCCATCTGCGCGTACCTCACTGATGGAACATTGCTCGCGGACCCCAAGGAGACTGAGAAGGTCAAGAAAAGGTCGAATTGGTTCATCTTATACGAGGAGATTCTTTACAAGCGGTCTTTCGCCCGGCCTCTCCTACGGTGTATGACCTGGCGGAAGATAAGCGAATATTAGAAGAGTTGCATGAAGGCATTTGCAGCTTGTATATAAGGGGCCGTGCACTAGCCATTATGGCCGTACGAACTGGCTACTACTGGCCTAGTTTGTGGGAGGATGTAATGACTCTGGTGCGGACCTGTGACTAGTGCCAAAAGTTCACACCTGTTCAATGGATCCCCTCCACCCCCATGACACCAATAGTTAGTGCCCTCGTAAAAAAGAAACTAACTTTGTGTTTTCTTCTATTTTTAGTGATTGATAATGGTGCTTCTTAAGGAATTTTAGCATAATGGCAAGGTTTTCCTTTCCTCTGTGGATAATGAGGATGACAAACCCTAGTCAGGGAGTTCCTTCCAAGTCCATTGTTTTTTGAGGAAGTCGAAGGCCAATCAGGCGCTTGTCATAGAGCCATTGTCTTTCTTTCCAAGGTTTTCTATTCGAGTGGAGAAAGGTGCAGAGGATGACTCAGTCGGGTATTTCCTACAGAGCGTGTACCATGATAAGTCCAGCCTGCTCAACGAGTTTCTTACGCTTGGACGCCACATAATATCCAGGCAATCCAGATAGGGTTCGAACATGCTACTTTATGGAGTGTTTGGCTGCATGTCCTTGTACGGGAAATGGATAGAGCATATGCTCTCTTTCTTTGATGTGCGCCTGAGAAGTTATTCCCTATACCAGACAGTGTACGCCTCTCTTTACTCCTACAGCCATGACATTCATGTGTTGCGTGCCTTCTGTGAGAGCTAGTGTCCTACCGCCAACACCCTTCACACTATATCTAGGAAGATGTCTATCTCCTTATGGGACTTGCACATACTTGGTGGGCTTCCAATCAGCAGCAAGATGTATAACGAGACCGTCCCTAGCATCCAAGCTTTCGAGTATTGGGAGAAGAAGAATTTGAAGATTATCCCATCTTCTTACAGATTCTTGTTTGCTGCACTCAAAAGTTTACAAAAGATGGATAACTATGATGAGGGAGTCAGTACTAAGGTTTGGATCAACTTTTGGTGCAAGAAAAAGCTTATCTATAACCCTCCAATGCACTGCTGCCGTCATAGCTCGACTCCTATGAGGACTTAAAATCCTAGCAGCCAGATTCAGCCCCAAGATCTTTGTTGGAGTAGTGATGAATTAGATGTCTTTAGAAACCTTGGGGTTCCCAAAGAGAAGAGGGAGAGCACTTATCTTGCCGCCTTCTTGTCATGTTGGTTGTGCATCTTTGCATTTCCTAACACCGGGGAGAAGTTTATTCGCCCGGGGACTTTTGAGACGCCTGTTTGATGGCATATGGTACCGCCTTCAGTCTGGCAATCGCTGTGCTAGCAAGTATCTACCGTAGCCTTAATGGGATTACTAAGGCTACGAAACCTTCTTATTTACGGTCATTCTTCACTTACCACTTCCTTTATGGATGAATTGCCTACTATTTCAAGACTCACCATGTATTGCAGCCTCCCTTCCGGGTCCTTTGATGCTGCGCTACTCCGGGTCCCAAATGAGGCGTAACAACATTGGGAATGCTCATAAGCTTATACATGACGGGAGGGTCCCTGACCTAGGATGTCTTATGTTAGGAAAGATTTGATCGGAGACCCTTATTGACAATGGAGATTTGGATGAGGATAAGTCGAGTTATTTGATCTCTCTTCAAGATAGGTTCCTTCCTATTCGTTGGGGTGCCACCTTCCATGTTGAATCCTACAGTCCACATCAATTTAGCAGATAGTTTGGGTTCTGTCAAGGTATTCTCGGAGTACTTCTAGAGGATACTCGCAACCGAGTGTCATATGATGATACCCTTTTGCATTAGAAGCGACTCTTATTCATAGGGATTATGTCTCAAGATCTTCGCCCTTGTTGCCCCTTGACACTAATTCAATATGTCACCTTAGCTTACAAGATTTGGTGGTCTGAGGTGACTATCAATAGCCTTCAATCTAGTGCTTCCATCCTCAAAAAGAGTACGGAAGCAAACTCATCCAAGCAAGAGAAGGATGCAGAGATTGCCTCATCGAAGAAGGCCAAGGGAAAGAAAGGAATGGATCTTATGGAAGATTTAGATGTTGAGGGACAAAAGTCTTATGATGATGCTCATGGGTCGTCGGGAGTCCACCTTGCTGATAGAAAATGAAGTCTGGTGAAGGGTAGTGATAGCGAGCCAGAGTTTGAGGCGAATTTCAGACATATGGGGCATAAGTGGTGCGACACTATGGTCCCTAGAGGTGCTAGAGTCAACCTTGGAATGATGTTTTGATGATGTTCAGAGCTATTCAGGAGCTAGCCAATTTTGGGGACATACGCTCCCTTCCCTTGCCTTTTTACTACCATTTTCTTTTCCTTTTCCCTTGTAGTTTTGGTTTTTTGGTAAGCATGGAATGATTCCATAGTTATTTTCATTTAACTCCATTTTCTTTCAGATTTATGAGTTCAATTTAGCACAAGAGGCTACACCCATTGTTGACAAGCAGCTACTTGAGGATGTTAGCCGTGCAGCATGTTCATCTGCACTTAAGATGACTCTGGTCAAAGGCAAGGATGTTGCAATTGTGAGGAGGCAAACATCACCTCACAGGGTTGAGAGTTCAGCTTCAAGAAGAACAGAAGCTTTACATGCATCAGCTACCCACACCCAGTATTCAGTTGATGGACCCAACTCTCTTGAGGTAGTTGCAAGGGGATTACCTATTCCTGTTGCTAATGTTGCCAATCCTGGGGGTTCGAAGGGAAGACCCACTTGTGTCGCTGCTCCCTCCACCACTTCTTTCTGCCCTAGACCTGGCTCTTAACGCATCTTGACTGTCGTCATACAGGTGATGGGGTCCAAGTACTTGACTAGCTTGAAAAATGTGAATTTTGATTAAATAGAGGCAAGACTTCAAGGGGCCCCCAATGATTTATAAATGGATTGAGCAGCTCTGTGGGGACCCGAACCCCTTGAGGAAGAAAGTGGAGGACTATGAGAGCGCTATATCTACTTTCTTGTCATTAAAGAAAGCAGCTTCCACCTGTCACTACCTTGATGATGTGGCAAAGGAGAAGGCTCTGTGTGCTGAGCAGGTCGATTTTGCGCGATCACATCTTCCCATGGTTCGTGCAGATCTCAATGCTTCGACAGAGAAACTCAAAGGAGTAGAGTAGAAAATTATTGATTTGGAGGAAGCACTTCGTGTTGCCTGGGAAGAGGAGCGCCAGCTTAAGAGTGATGTCCAGGTCCAATCTTCCCTACGAGAGGCGGCTGAGAAGGAAGTTGATGTGAGATCCAAGGTTCATGCTGAACTTTAGATGGTACCCACTCTCTCACCTGATGATGCGACGGAGTTAGAGAGGCATAAGCAGATCATGCTAACAATGCAATCTTCACTCAAACCTGACACTTGGATGGACACTGCCTGATGTATCACTTAGTTTGCTTTGTCCCTTCTCTTCTTTTTTTATTGGGTAATAAACACTTATAATAAACTTTGTCTCCTCTATCATATAGAGCACATTTTTTTACCCCCTACTATCCCATTTTTATTATGTTTAACTGCACTTGGTGATTTGTTTACCAAACTACCTATGTACTTATGAAAACTTGCAATTTCTAATAAGATCAAGCCATCACATAGTTCAACAAAGTACGCTCCAATCATTGGTTTTGTGGTTCATAGTTTATACTCTTGTGGGCTAGGAGTAGTACAAAGATTTTTTCATTTGTTTTTGTTATTTACAGTTTATACTCTTGTGGGCCAGGAGTAGTATAAGGATTTTTTTCATTTGTATAAACAGTTTAGGCTCTTGTTTGGGAGCTTCCTCTTTTTTTTTTTTTTTTTTTTTGAGTGTGTGAATAGTTTAAGCTCTTGTTCAGGAGCTTGCCATGCTTCTTCTTTCTTTTTTTCCTTTTTTTTTTTGTAGTGAACAGTTTAGGCTCTAGTTCAGGGGCTTGCCTAGTATTTCCTCAAGGGAAGTCGCTGACTTCTTGACTTTTGACGTAATTGGAAAAAGCTTGTTCCCTCTTTTGAGCTAGCCTTAACCCCATGGTTAGTGAGAACTAGGATGTGCCTCTTTTCTTTTAGCAAGTCATTCACCTTCACATCCAACGTGGAAACACGCTTCGTGCATGAAGGAATTAAACTTTGGACTTCATTTACTTCGTCAAGGTAGCTGAACATTGAATCCTTCTTTTGCGAGAGTGATGCAGTTGATGACATTTCACCTATCTTGATTCTGGTGAAGACTGATGGTCTAGGCTGCTCATCTTTTTCAACCTATGGAAGATGGAAGGTTTCGGGATTTTACCCTTTCCCATCCTGCTAAACATGGAGGGGTCGGTAAGGCATTGGCTTGACTTTCACCCTCACCATCGTCAACCTCCTCAGCTATGATATATTGTGTGAGGGATTGCTTATCCTTACATTGTTCCGTAATCCTTACAAGCTAGGGCGGTATGTAGGCGAGGCCAACTTTAGGTTCTGCCACCTTGACTCTATAGGACCCTTTGTGTGCTGTTAAGTCCATAGGTCTTAGCTTCGATTACATGCCCCGAAGATGTTGGCTGACTAAAGTCATAGCCAGACCTCTTCATTAACTTGTATGCATTAGGATCAAATGCATCACTAGTGCGGATCTTTGGCAAGTCGCTTTCTTCTTAGAGCAAGACTTTGGAAGAAATGGTAAAACCAGGGAGAAGAGCCTTGGTCAATTTACTTGGGTTCTCCTTATGAACTGAAAGCAGACCCTTTTTTTTGAGAATGTGCCAGCTAGCTTCATCGAACTTATGCTCATCCTTGCTTGTGTTTTTAGGATTTGTACATTCACTAAATGGTCATTCTCCATCCTTTTGACGGGACTTAGGAATGTACCGGAAGACTGGCACTACTGGATTTGCCGTGACATTTGCTTGCTTGACAGATGAAACTAAAATTATCCTCTCATTCTCTTCTTTCTGTTGTTGTTGTGGCTTGATACTGCCATCATCGCTTTCTTTAGGAGGGATGCGGGCCTCCTAGGCATTCTTCACGCTCCCTTTTCCTTTGGAGGATATAGTAGTCGGGGTAATTTCATTTAGTACAACATTTCGTCGAAGAACTTTGCATTAGTGAAGTGTGATTTGGCCATGGTAAAAGGTTTATTATCACCATTTAGCTTCCTTTCTCCGTCCTGATAGTACTAAGAGATTGGTATAAGGTTGACACTACCACCCCATGTTCATGTAACTAGGGATGCCCAAGCATCAACTTGTATGAAGTCTTGGAGTCTATCACATGAAAAATTAACGATGTTGTCAAGTCACCAATGCTCAACTCTAAGCGGATCATACCAATTGCACGCTGCCCTTCTAGATTGAACCCCTGTATCATCATTTGGCTTTTTTATAGTTCTCCAATAGAGATACCCAAGTTGTTCATAGTAGACTTTGGCATGATGTTGACTGCTGAAGCACCATCCACTAGAATTCAATTAACCATTTTCCCCCGAATATGTCCAATAACAAACAACATATGACTATGTGGTTTAGAACCCAACAACAAGTCATTATCAGTGAATGTTATAGCCGTGTTACAGGTGGCACGCTGGCTAGGACTATGCATAAGTGGTACATCCTTTAGCTTGTCAGCATATAGCTTTTCTTAGTGAATGACAACAACAATTTGTTATTGCATTTCTTCTAGCAAGTCAAAAATTTGGTGCCAACCCATGTGTACTAGTAAAGCTTCTAGGACGATGAGGACCATGTTGTCCCTTCTAAGAGGGACACTCAGTTGTTCATTTTTTTCATCACCGTCAGATTCGGAACATGAGGTCATGTTAATAGCCACACTATCAAAGAAACGTTTTGGGAAGAATTCCCCTGAGGCCTCTAGTGCTTCAGTGAGATCTATTTCAGGATCTAACCCATCAACCTCTTGCACTGTGAGATGGATAGCTTCTGCTGTTTCATCCAAATCTAGAATGATACTTCCTTCCCTAGCCAACTGCATGATGCGCTCCTTGAGTGTAACACACTTTTTAGGAGGACAGCCTCTTCTGAGTGTTTTGACTCAGGCAATTCGATGACACCCTTCTCAAGTAAGATATCCAGCATGCCTGACAAATCTGAGTCAGGAAATAGGTACTTCTTTTCTTGAAGCTCTTTTAGTGTGGGATACTCTTTATCTCATCCTTGAATAACGGGCTCTTCTTATCCTCTAGTCTAGGCTTTCCCATAATCCGAATTGGCTGACTTGTAGAAGTGGACATCACTTCTTCGGTCATGTTCTTAGAGAAGTTAACATTCTTATTGAACTTAACTTTGTCCTTCTTTGATTCAGTAGAATAGAAGGAGCTGCCATAATGACTAGCTACGGCCACCTCCATGTCATGTGCCTTGGTCATCAATTCTTGGAAAGTCCTAGGTTTGCTCCTTTGTAGGACATACAGCAAGTCCCAGTACATGCCTTGGGTGCACATTTCAATGGCAGAAGCCTCAGATAGCTGATCCTTGTATTCAAGGCTAAGCGCGCGCCAGCGGTTGTTGTAGTTAAGAACTGGCTCATCCTTCCATTGTTTTGTGTTTGTCACCTTAGTCGTGCTGACAGTGTACTGAGTGCTATAAAACTTGTTAAGGAACTCTTACTCCATTTGTTCCCAACTGTTGATGGACTCAGGCTCTAGATCGGTATACCAATCAAAGGCAATACCTTTCAACGTCCGGACAAACTGCTTCGCCATTAGGTTGCTGTCGGTCCCAGCATTATCGCATGTCTCAGTGAAATGTGCGACATCTTGTTTTGGGTTGCCTTTCCTATCAAACTATTGGAACTTAGGAGGTTGATAACCGTAGGGCATGCAAAGAACATCAACCCTCTTAGTGTAAAGCTAGGTGTATAGGTGAGTTATGCGTGAGCCTCCACCTAGTTGCGCCTTAACTGCATTTGCTATTAAGCCTTGGATTTGTTCAGTAGTCATTGATGCAGAGGACTTGACATTTTTAGGCGTGCCACCTTTCTTTGGCTATTTCTCATTGTTAGAAGCTTAAGTGCGGACAGACACTTTTCTTGAGTCTTCACTTTCTGTATCTTTTGTAGAAGATTGAGCCAATCGTTTTTCTAGCTTCTTGGTCAGTTTAGCAATATTTTCCTCTTGAAGCTTGATGCATGCTTACGTTTCTTTGTTCTCCTTGGTGAGTTTTTCTAAGATGACCTTCATGTTAGCCGTCTCCTCTTCCAATCTAGTTGAGCCTGTCATCATAGATGGCCTGACAATAGTTTTTGAGGACTCAGCCTCAACTTCTGACAAGCACGCTCCTTTTGGTGAGGGCAAAGAGGAGTTACTGTTGTAGTAGTCTTCAACTTTATAAATTGGAGATTGAAGCTGGAGGTTTTGAATTCCTTCCATCCAAGATGACACCTTTTGTTGCGTCCTCAAGCCTTAGAGTTTGGATGAGGGCAGTACTTGTTGCCTAGCGATGATCAGCACAGCAGCTTTTGTCATGCTTCTTGTTTCTATTGTGTGAGTTTTCCTGCTAGAAGTGATGTCTGTTTCGTAGGATCTACAAGAAAGAGATCGTGTGGTCTTCTTCTTCGAAGCTTGAGAGGTGACGTTCTTCATGTCTTTTTTGAAGAGGAAGCTCTTGAGACTTAAAAGTCTTGATCTTTAGGAGAAAGAGATGAGAGGTAGAGAGGTCTCACTGTGCGTGCTAAAAATTTAAACACAAATTTCACGCCTAAATAGATTAGACAGGAAATTGGGTACAAAATTGAATCTTTGTATTGATTTAAGTCTGGGTACAATCTATATTGAATACAATGAATGCAATCCTCTGATTCGATCCCCTTTGAATGAGTTTGCATGAGTTTATCTTGAGAGAGGGGCTCAGAGGCATAATCTCAATCAAGATGAATACTTGGTCTTCGAGGGAGGATGGCGAGTGCACTTGTCATCTTCCTTCAAAGAGTGAATGTTTGACTGTTGGTAATTTCTTTCAATTTTCCAACCTTGAATCAAGGGGGGTTAGGGGTCTATTTATAGGTCCTTCTTGAAAGTCAATATGGACTTTTACCTCATTTTGGGCCTTTAATCGGGCCTCATCTTGGATCAATTTGACTTAGAAGTCATTGACTTTGACTTTAACTTTGACTTGAATTTTCACTTGAGGGCCTCTTGGGCTTTGGCCGAGCCTGAAGTTGGAAGTCCCTTCAAGTTATGATTAGATCTTGACTTGAGAGCCATTTGACCTTTGACTTGGGAGTTGATTTAGGCTTTAACCTTTGACTTGGGAGTCGACTTAGGCTTTAACCTTTAACTTTGACTTTGACCACGCCCTGACTTGGAAGTCCTTCGGACTTGGGTCGTGACATTACTTGAAAGTCGTCTCTTAGGCCTTGATTTGGGCTTTGGCTTAGGTATTGACTTAGGAGTCTCTTGGGCTTCGACCGGGCCTTGATTTGGAAGTCGTTTGGGCTTGGGTGATGGTTTGACTTGGAAGTCATTTGGGCTTAAATTGATTAAAGGGTTGGCCCAAATAATTAATTTAATTTTATATCTTGGCATGGTGCGTAAATATTTTTTTTTAGTGCATACAATCATCTCCTTCATTCTCTTTCCATTTTTTTTTTCTTCTTTTCTTTGGCACTTTCAACAAGATAGCATGGATTATATCATTTGTACTTTTTCGTGTGCCACTTTCTATCTTTGCTCACATTCACTCAATTATCTCTTAGGCTTTTACATTAAAAACAAATAGCTATATGTAGATTTTGCAATTTTATGTTGTTTTTTACTTGGACTAAATTGCAATCGTTGTTTGTCTCTCATTTCACTTCTCTATCCAAGTAAATTTTTATAGTTTTTTTTTCCTTCTTGTTGAGGTTTTTTTATTATAGGTAAATGAAATCAATTGGGCAAGATATTATATGTTTCTCAATCCAAGAATATAAACTAAGGATATTACAGATCTCAAAAATTATAACGGCATTATAAAGACTTAAATTTAGACATGTCCGTGAGAAGCATGGGTTTAGAATCTAGTATCCAATAATTTGACTAAAGAAACTAGAAACAAATAGTCATCTCATGCCTCACACAAGTTGCTTAATATTGGTTAAAATACCAATACATAAAACTTCCATCATAACTTTGGAGATCGATCCATATGAATTGATTATAAAATTATGTTAATAAAAAATAAACTAAAAAACATTCTATTTTTTTCACTCCCTGCATCCCACCGAAGTTGTCAAATTTTAAAAAATTGAAAAAATAAGACAACATCATTTATTACTCAAAACTGTCACAAGCAATGTCGTTTCCTTTACCTAATAGAGAAATTTTGATAATATTTTTGGGATATTCTTAAAGGAAAGTTTTGAGAACTTTGGTGGGATCAAGGAAGCACTGATAAGGCACATGATGCTAAGTAGCATAGAAAAGCCGCATAGCAAGACTTAGTAATAGTTGAGGTCCCACCATAGTTTGTTATTAGGTTGTGATTACATGTCCTAACTCCGTACCTGATTCTTCTACTTCAGCACATGTGATAACATATAAAAATACCCATACTATAAAAAAAAAAAAACACAAAGAGAGAAATTAGGATAAAAAGGATTATTTCTCTGTCTCTCTCTCTCTCTCCCCCCCCGCTAGCTCTCTAGCTCTATCTTCTCTTTCACGCCTCCAATGATGCAAAGCTTAACACGGTATTAGAGTTGATCACAAGTTCACCAAATCGTTCTTCCATTAGATCACTGATTCAAGTGATATCATCAAATCATACTTCGTTCTTTCATTTAATTTATTCTTTGATTCAGTAGATTTCTAGATATGGAATCTATTCTTGTTTTAATTCATCAATCTTGATTGTGACAGGTTGAAATATGGATTTCTCTATTTTAATTTATGAAATCGTTGAAAATCTAAATGTAAATAATCCATCACATAAACTTTTTCTGCATCCTTCTGATAATCCAAACAATGTCCTCGTTACTGAATTGATGAATGGAGAAAATTATCGACTTTGGAAGAAAGCAATAGAAGCGGCTTTGATTGCCAACAATAAGCTAGGGTTTGTGTTAGGTACTTGCACTAAACCTGTTGCTACATCTTCATTGGCTGATCAGTCAGATAGATGTGATAAGATGGGGATATCTTGGTCAATCAATGTCGTAATCAAAGATATTGGACACAGTCTTTTATTTTCTTCCACAGCTCGTGCTATTTGGGTTCAACTTGTGCAAAGATTTAGAGAAGCTGATAGTACAAGAATCTTTAAGGTTCAAACAAATTTATGCTTAATCTCATAAAATAATCTGTCAATTGCAGATTATTTTACTTAACTCAAGAATAAAATAGCATGATCACAATTCCTCTTTATAATTATAGAACTAAATGTGCTAGTTTAAAGGCTACATATAAACGGATTCAAGACCAAAAAGTCATGTAATTCTTTGTTGGTCTAAATGAGGATTACAAGATCATAAGAGGAAGTATACTCATGATGAAGCCTTTTCCAAATATAGAACATATCTATAGTCTGATTTTGCAAGATGAAAAGTAGAGATATCTCAATGTTGTTCCTTAGTTTAGTTATGGTTAACATAGAAAGACAAGATGCTTTAGTAATTAAGCATACATCCTTTCTAACACAGTAGGGATTTTACCATACCCAATCAAAATCTGGGTATAATACTGCTTAGAATGCCAACAATACCAACTACAAGAATTTGCGAAGGAGTGGCATTCAAGATAGAAAGCAAATATTTTATGATTCCTGTAAAATGGCAGACTATACTATCCAAAAATGATATAAGATTCATGGTTGTCCTCTTAGGTATAAGCTTTAGAAGGGGAGGAGAATGGCTGCACTGGTTCAGTCATCTGATAGTGTTCCAATAAATTCAACTAATCATAAAGCTTACAATACCTATGTAAATACAGCTACTACTTTAGTAACAACTCCAGCATTAACACCAGAACAATACAATTAGCTTATGTAAGTCCTTCGCACAGACAATATTGAACAAGAAAAGAACAATAGTGATGCCATAACTGTTGTAGGTTTTCTGGTAATTAAAGGTTTTTATTTCTTTACTACCATTGCAAATAGTACATGGATCGTTGATAGTGGGCTAGTGATCACATTACACCTAATATGTCCCTACTACATGATGTGAAGCTGGTATAGCAAACCTACTACATTACAATACTTCATGAAAAAAGGGACATATCAAACATGTTGGCTCAATGACTTTTAAAGTCTAGTTTAGTCTTGAAGAATGTACTGCATACTTTGAAGTTTCAATTCAATTTGCTTTTAATAAGCAAATTAACAAAGCAATTTTAAGCGAATGTCATTTTCACAACTGATATCTATCTGCTCAGTGCCACACTGATAGTACTCTTTTGTAAATAAAACAAGGGACTATGTTACTTACATAAGGATAATCATTTTTTGAAGATCAAGAACCACTACAATTGCTGTACTTTGCAATTAAATAAGTAGGTACTGGATACTGTCATAGTGTGCTTTTCTGATTCTGAGCTATGGCACACTAGATTAGGATATTTATCTTTTGAACAATTGAAGTATGTTGGAATTTCTCAATGTACTAACATCAGGCATGGTATCTGCCAGATCTGTCCTATGGCCAAAATGCATAAAAACTCTCTTCCTCTGAGTAATGTAAGGTCTCTGTCATGTTTTGAGCTTTTACATATAGACATTTAGGGTCCTTATCTTCATAAGACATACAATACTTCACAGTATTTTTTGACCATAGTAGATGATTATTCAAGAGAAACTTGGGTGCATCTAATGGCACACAAAACCAATGTATTTCCTCTTTTAAGGACCTTTGTTTCTTTTGTTGAGAAGCAAGTTGAAGCAATTGTCAAATTCATAAGGACTAACAATGGTTTGGAGTTCAAAGAAGCCTAAGCTTTAGAGTTTTATAAATGCAAAAGAAGTATACATTGAACCTCTTGTGTAGATACTCCTTAACAAAATAGAGTAGTGAAGAGAAAACATCAACATTTGTTACAAACTATAAGAGTAATTATCTACTTTAGCTAAGAAATGTTGGGTAGTAGCCCTTCTAGCTATTGTATACCTCATAAACAGAATGCCAACAATAGTCCTTTAAAACAAATACATACCCATATAGTGAACACTTGAAGGCTTTTGGATGTTTATGTCATGCGTTCCACCTTGAAAAGGTAAAAAGATAAATTTCAGACCACAACTCATCCTTACATATTTCTTGGATATCTTTATAGTCGAAAGGCTTATAACCTTCTAGACTTAGAAACAACAGAGTATTCACTTCAAGAGATTTGTCCTTTTATCATAAATTTTTCCATTCCAATAATTTAAACACCTATCTTTGCTTCACTCCCAGTAGTTATAGTAATCATACCTGAAACCTATGCCTTTTAAGAGTCAGTGTATAACTATTTCTCTGAACAGTCCACATCTACCACTGCCACCATTGATACCACTTTTCAAACATAGTTTACTCAACAATTAGATGATCAACGTCATTCTACAAATGGTTCCCAGCCACACTCAAGTCATATTTATCTTTATTCTCATCAACTTCATGTTCTTTTCAAGCTCCACAATTTGCTCTCATCAGAAGGTTAACAAGAAATCACCAACTACCTCAATATTTATAGGATTTCTTTTGTGGCATGATTCACTCAAAAGCAATTCCCATTGAGAATCATGCTTTAGTTTTAATATTGGCACAATACACAAAACCGTAGTCATATGAAGAGGCTTCCAATGACCCAGGTTGGATTCAAGCAATGAACAAAGAAATATATGCTTAATAACCAATCTCTCCTGGGAATATGTTTATTTACACCCTAGCAAGAAGGTCATCAGCAGCAAGTGGGTTTATAAGGTAGAACTCAAGTAACATGGCAGTATAGAAAGATTAAAAGCAGCGCTTGTTATAGGGGGTTTTACATACCAATGTGGTATTGATTACCAAGAAGCTTTCTCATATGTTGTTTAGATGGTAGTTATAATACCTATTACAGCCTTACAGTATCCAATAAATGGACTTTATCTTAGTTGGATGTTAATAATGCATTTCTGCATGGGAATCTTGATGAAGAAGTTTACATGAAAGTTCCAAAGGAATCCTAAATTCATCTAACAAAGTTTGGAAACTTGAAAAGTCTATCTATGGCCTAAAGTAAGACAATGGTTTAGCAAACTCAACACTACCTTAGTATCCTTAGGGTACCAACAATCCAAGAATGATTATTCCGTATTCGTTAACAAGTCTTCTACTAATATCACTCTTGTAGCTATTTAAGTAGATGATATCATGCTCACATGCTCAGATCCAATAGAAATTGAGCATGCCAAACAGCATCTACATTATTGCTTTGGCATTAAGGATCTTGGCAGACTACATTACTTTCTTGGACTAAAGGTTAGCTACATTCCAAAAGGAATTATTTTATCTCAAAAGAAATTCACAACAAAATTTCTCATATACAGTGGGCTCACAAATTCAAAACTAGCCACTACTCCACTGCTCCTACATTGCAAGTTCGGTCCATATGGAATGCTTGCTACAGAGCAATTGTTGGGAAAGTAAATTTTTTGACCAATACATGGTCATATCTCAATTTCACTGCTCAAACATTAAGCCAGTTTATGCAAAAGCCAAGAACATCACATCTACAAGCTCTTAAACACATATTGAGATATATTCAAGTCACAGTGGGAAAAGGCATTTTATTACAAGCCCTATATCAGCTTTCTAATTTGTATTAGACTACATGTCCCATTTCCTAAAGATCAACTATGGGATATATCATTCCTGTTGGCTATTCACCAATTAATTGGAAAAGCAAGAACAAAGTACTATCTGCAGATCACCTTCTGAAGTACAATATAGAGCCATATCACAGGCTGTGGTAGAAATAACATGGTAGGTTTAATTACTTGAAGAAATTGGTGTGCATTCCCTTAAGCATGTTACCTTAAGTTGCGACAACCAATCTGCTATTCACATTGGTAAGAATCTAGTGTTTTATGAATGCAGGAAACACATAGAAATAGAATGCCACTTTACAAGAGGAAAGGTGTTAGAAAGTTTGTTACAGCTCATATACCTACCCACAGAATAGCAAGTTGCAGATGTTTTCACCAAAAGTTTGCCCTCTCCCCTGCAAGACATCTTATTATCCAAGCTGGGATTGAGTCCTCACCCTCACCATTCCAGCTTGAGGAGGGTGATGACGCATATGATGCTGAGCAGCATGGAAAAGCAACATAAGAAGGCTTAGTAGCAGAATGAAGTAGCACCATAGCCTGTTACACGCTATGCTATTGTGTCCTAAGTCCCTCACTAATTTCTTCTACTTCAGCACATGTGAGTGTATATAAAAAATTCATACTGTACAAAAAAACACATACAGAGAAATTAGAATACAATGGATTATTTCTCTCTCACTCTCTCTTTCTCCCTCGCTCTCTAGCTCTATCTTCTCATTCATGCCTCCAGTGATGCAAAGCTTAACATATGTGGAATAAACCTACGAACTAAACATTTCTAGTTGTCTAATGTTTGTAGCTTCAGTTTTTGCCCTGCCTGAATGAATTATAACAATTGAAAGGCAAAGGTCTATCTTAGTATAAAAAATGAAAAAGAGTTGCCTAACCCCAAACAAATCCAATAAACAGATCTCCAAAAGGAAAGAGGAAACCAATTTGCAATATTCTAATTGCTATGAATTAAGAAAGACTCGAGATTCAGTTGTTGTGTACAAAGATCTGAACTTTGTTAAGTTTTTACTCTATTCATGTCGTAAAAAATTAAAACAGAAGAAGTAAATTTTATTGCGATAAATTGAATATTAAAATGATAAAGCTACTTTTGAAAATCAAAATTTAAAAATACCATGGAAGGAGAACATGAACAAAAAATTAAATTAGATTTACAAAAATTAAAGAAAAAAAATCCAAGACAAAGAAAATGATGGCTGCCGAAAATAAAAAAGAAACACAGCTAGTTCCTTGTATCCCCCCCAATAAAAAAAAAAAAAAGAAAGAATCTATATAAGGTCAACTAAAAAAATAGATAAAGAAGAATAATAAGAAGAAGGGGAGACTGAAATGAAATGATCGATGGTTGATAGTATAAACAAAGCTGATATATCTCCTAATCGTCGTCCTGTAGATGTGTTTGTTTCAATAATCCTTGCCATTTGTTGCTAACGAATGATGAGGATGATCTATTTGATTTTAATGAAGAGACACTGAAGATACTAATGTTAGTGATTTGACCTTAAGTGCTGAAGATGGGAAGATGATAAATTGGAAATAGTTGATAGCAAAGAACTTTTATATTGTCCCATTTATTAATACACAAGAATTATATAGTAAAAAGATTGGTATCAAATTAATGTGTTATATTTTCCCATCTATCAAAATTATACTTTGTATTGAGACAATTATGAAATGATTAAGTGAAACATTTGGTTCTTGGGAGTTATTTGAATTTTCTAGTTATTAAAAGTTGATTATCTTTTTAAATAGTAATCGAATACATTTTCTTATAGTATAAATTTGTGTAGCCAAGTTGAGTTGATGAACATTGAAGTGAGTGCAACAATTTGCTGGCAAAATTTAAAGGGCACACTAAATCCTTATTAATTTTTTATTTTTTATTGACTAATGTTCAACCACCGACGTAATTGCATAAAACATTAGTACTATCATTGTTCTGTTTAGTAAACCCATTTTTGACTTTGGAAACTATAAAAGTAATGAAGTACATTACTATATATTTATTGTTATTTATAAACTGAATTTGATTGTAAAACCATTTGTGACTTTAAATAGCATGAGTAAAAAGGTACACTAACTCCTTATTACTTCCTCCATCCCAAAATATTGGTTGTCTTATTGTTTAATGAAGTTGCAAGATGAAGTCGCTTTTTACGGTAATTGATTCCAACAACCTTCTCTTTCTTCTAAACTCAATAGAAAATACTACAATGAATAATGCACTCTTAAAAAAAATTCTATTCCTATGCATGATAAACTTTATGAGATGGAATGACTGAGTGAGTATGACATTAATACTTTAATTGTTTAATTTCATTTTCTAGTAAAACCATTTTTTATAAATTTAACTGTAAAGCTGTTTTTGACTTTTAAATTATATGAGTAAAAAAGCATATCAAATCATTATTATTGCAACACTTAGGATTAAGAAAAAATAAATAAAAAAAAGATAGCCAATGATAACATGACATTTGTCAATCTGGCATCAACCTATTCACTTTTTATATTGTAAATACATATATGTATTTACATGTGTGTGTACATGCATATGTATAATATGTAGAGCATAATTGTGTATATCGTAATGCCATTTTTTATTCATAAAATTTTTTTGTATTTGTTTTGCTAAATTTTAATATATAGCACTTGTTCAATTAGAAGTTAATAATTTTAATTCCCATTGTAATAATTTTCTATTAAGTCACAATTTGGAATAACTTAATAATATTATGCTGGGTCATTATTAATAGAGATTATCTATCCATATGTTCAAATTTTATACATAGAATAATATTACCATGAAGTGTATTATATATTAAGTCAACAAACTTTAATAATATTGCATGCCCAATTGAGTTCGTAGTTATTAGACCTTTTTAAATAAATAAAATAATAATGATCAACAAACTTTAATAATGCTACCACGCCGGAACATTTTACAGAGCTGCCTTCAACTGTTCAACATCTTTATGTGAAATATTTATCTGAAAATCTACAGCAGATGCAAATGTTGGGGAGAGAGAGATGATTAATTGCTCGATCATGAGAAACTAAGCTAATAGAAAGTGAGAACGAGCCTGACGTGATGAGTTAAAAGACTTTGATTTTTCTAAATGGTTCTATTCCTATTTAATTTTCTTGCTTCATGGAGCATACCTAGAATATTTTTCGAAGGCATTGGCCTTTTCACTTTTGCGCGTTGTTTTCCTCATTTGTTTTGGGAAATTATTTGTATTGATTTCAAGTTTAGAGTAACGTCTAGGTCAAAATTTGAAGTTTCTTTGTATGTCGAGGGAAATGAAAATGTGGATTAAATATATGAGATTGTCTTAATCCTGCAGCGGAAGACGATCGAACCTGAGTTCAAATCATTGCGCGGGGATGAATCTTACTAGGCAGAAAACCTCCACAATCTTACAGCATAAGAGCTCCAGGGGCTCTGCAGAAACTCCTCGTATCCACTCTTGCATCCCTACCTCTTAGACTACGCCCTTATTTATAATAAAGTGCCCAATCAGAGGTCCCAAGGTTTTTAGGTGGAAATTACAGTTGTACACTTTTGACATTTTGACATGCTATGCAATTAATTTAACACCTGCTACTTATTTACCATCTTTATTGTTTCTGTATGCTTTTCATACTACAACAAATGTGTCGCGACCAGCATAATTGTGAGAGTTTTATGTTATGCACTTATTAGGAATATATAGCCTTTCGTTGAAAACCGCATGTGAGTAGTTATAAGTATGTATGTACCCTAGATCATTTCAATCTCATTAATATGTCTTATTTTGATCTTATTAAATGATCATGACTTCATATTCATAATTATGACGTGTATGTCAAAATTAGTGCAACAATGACAGAAACTAATGAGATCCCGTGAATGATCTTCCTCTTCTCACCATATTCTCGACGAAGTTCAACTCTTTTTCCACACATGTCCTGCCAAGCCGAACTATCCATGTTCCTTTGGTAATAGATTTAAGATAACAAGCACTGAATCGAGTCTCAACCCAATAGTTAGAGTCTCAACCCAATAGTTAGAGTCGTAAGAGTGCACTCGTAAGACCATAACCTTTATGGGATCATACACAAATACAAGTTGAGATCTATCTTACATTAATCCGATTGGCCGTCTCTTGCACACATGGTATGAAACATGTGTAAAGCCATTCTGTCCTTTCCCGTGGAGCATATGTCTTTTGGTCCTTTTAGCAGCATGCTATACAGATGATATTTGGGCACCTTATTGTCTTAATTGAGGTCCCAAAACTACTCAATAACTTGAACTCATATGTGATCAGAACTTATCTCAGTAAACTATTACTAGATAGTACTATGTCGTCCATCAACCAAATAATCCAAGTATCCTATTAACCAAACAAACTCTTGCATTTTAAGAAGAGAGTCATGAACACATCCTATCTATAAACAAGGCAACATATGACTAGTTTTTTGTCACTTTAGCACCTTGTTTGGTTCAAATAGTATTTAGAGGTTTATTTCTCATTTAAACCACCCACAGTCATCACTAGTGCCCCTTTTGGTGCAAATTGTTGCCTGTATACGTCAAGCACGCAATCAAAGGGTCCTTTTAGGTACCTCATGACTGGACTTCTTGCCATTATCCTAGTCTCGAGCCTAGTTGATAACTATTTAAAGATACCATGTCTAATATGCTCCCTATTATGCATTAGAATTCTACGTACACTTAGCGAAGCAAGTATGCTCATTAGTCCTTTTCTAATAGAATGTGAACACATTTTACTAGGTGGCCTTACTTGTGTTGATGTGAGTGCCCATAGGGTCATAGTGTGCATATGAGGTTATTTAAAGACCCTTTGGTGTCATTTTGTTTTAGAAAAAAGAAGAACCTCCTTGAATATCTCTCAAAAACTTTATTTCAATAGCATATGCTGCTTTACCCATGCCATCTCAATGTTAAAAGATAACAAGACCTTTTTCCTTTACTTCTTAACTGCACATCATTTCTAGCTATTAGTAAGTCATCTCTGTATAATGACTTGGCTACAAAATTTACCTTTAGACCTTTTGCTGTAATCATAGTGATCTTCATCAATGATAGTAATCTTAATACACTGGGGACAAATGACCACACTATAAATAACAAATGTTCAAGTGTATTGAATATATGTTAAGGCTATAAAATGACCTCACATTTCTATAAACCTTACGTTTATGACTTTTTAAAATAGAACCCTTAGGTTGTTCCATTCAAGTTTCTTCACTTCAATCTCCTTTGAGATTTCCATTAGCAAATCCATATGATGTAAGGTTAGGTCCAAACTAGTAATAATAGCTAGACAAAGGTGAATCAGAGTGAATCACAAAACAAAAAGGGAAAACTCATTGAAGTTGATATTATTCTATCATGCGTACTCTTTTTGCGACAAGTTGAGCCTAATGTCAACAGTGCCATTGGCCTTACAATTTAAGAACCCATTTGTTCTCAATAACTTTGTGTGCTTCTACAAGGTTAACCCAGTTGTTAACCTTCATTTACTCCATTTTATTTCCATTGACTAAATCCACTTGTCCTTTGAGTGAGAGGAAAAATATTCTTAGCTCATTTTCATTTGGTAGAACTACCATGAAAGATTCATATACCTCATTGCCCAAATGGCATGAAGGAATTCTCTACAACTAGTATCTTAATGGAGATTCATAAAATCTCAAATCATTCCTCCTTTGATCAAACAAACCAAGACCAATCACCTTGCTTCCACTTAAAACATGAATAAGATTACTTTCATTTGCTCCTGATGTTGAAGGCAGATCTTAATGACAAACTTATTCACCATTAGTTAAAATCCTGTCACTCGAATGAAGGGATCCAATTTGACTAAGAGAGTTAGTAAAGATAAGTTTTAACCTATATCACCCTTCTTTGGAAATCCATTCTTTTGGATGTGACATATATTAGGTTAAATTTTAGTTGCACACCCACTATCTTGCAAACTAATGATTGCAAAACCTTTTACGATATTTGAATGCCCCATAACAACACTTTTATTTCTCCTTTTGGCACTTCTATAGGAGGAGATTTGTGTACATGTGTAGCATAGCCCTGAGCTCTAAAGACTCTCATATTAGGCTGTTATCGAGTCATAACTCATACAAACTAGTAGCAACTTGCTTTATAAGAACAAAGCCAAGAACATATCTTGCAACAAAAGGAGATCTCCACCAAAGGAGATCTCCACATAATTTTGTGTAATTGCTTATCCTACCATATTAAAGAGCATTCTATTTCCTTTCTCCATAATAACATTTTGTCATGGACTTTTAGGGATAGTTAGCA
Organism: Carnegiea gigantea; assembly: GCA_029747015.1. Lineage (NCBI taxonomy): Eukaryota > Viridiplantae > Streptophyta > Magnoliopsida > Caryophyllales > Cactaceae > Carnegiea > Carnegiea gigantea. The sequence continues at coordinate 34,020 of JAKOGI010001071.1, forward strand.
AATAAAATATTTCCTTTTCATCATAATGTCGACTAAATAATGTTAACATATATTTAAGGTTTGGTCTTTGAGGCCATAACCTCTTCGCTCTAATTGATTTTCAGTCAAGCAACGTGTTGCCTTGGGAGATCAAATAGATCTGCCACTATCAAGTGAAATGTTGACAAAACATAGAAGCTCCATGCTTTGTTATCACATTCATTGGACCATAAAATTCGAAATGAATTAATTGCAACAAAAATTTGGCTCGTATATTCTTTCTAAATGGTTTCCTTATTGTTTTTCTTCCCACACAATGCCCACAAGCGAGATAGTCCAATTGCATTTACTAACAAATCTTCTTTTTCTAGCTTATGCATACATATGTTGCTGGCCTAAGTGGGTTATTATAGCACAATAAGTCTTTTGCATAATTGTAATTATGTAAATATGGAAAACAGATACATAGATTGATGGAACTAATATCCAAATCTATTATAAGTAAGCCATCTCTAACAAAAAGGCATAACTTAAAAATAAGGTGTTTCTAAAAACAAATTGACTCTAACGCTATAGAATAGTCAAAACAAAACCTAAACTTAACAGACCAGCATGGAAACTATATTTCAACAAATATCAGGAGCAAGGAGGACATCATGTGGAATGAAGTATGGACTACCATGCAGGACTAGCTTGCATGTTTTGATTTCTCTAACAACAACCTTGTTGTTGTTTCCACATATATCTACATAGAACTAAGTAGGAACCCATTAATAACACCCTCAACTGATAATAGTATTACTAATAGCAAAAGACTTATTAGTTGGGGATGTTACGGTTGTTTTCATGGCCTAGATGAGGCAAAGAACTCGTTTTGAAACTTTAAAATATTTACCTGCAATAATCCAAACAGTTGCAAACATTCATTGTAATTAGAGTTCTCAAAACAAGTAATGAGTGTCACCATTGCTTTCACTCGCTCTGAAAATTTGCATTGATTATTTGGTGAACAACCTTAGAAATTATGAAATCAATTTTTAGGCCTAAAATTTATATTTAAATAGATAATGGTTTCCACTATAGCTTGAATTTTAATTGCGGGTAACAAAACACTGAAATATCCAATAATTAACAACAATAAATTGTTAACTTAACAAAGCATAAGCAAAATGACCCAGTAGCTGCGCTAGGGAAGACTAAGTGCCACAACCTTTTCAGCATGACAGTAGAGATAAATCAATCACCAAAATGTCATCGTGACCCACACTAGTGTACCTCTTTTCTCCCTTCGAACTAGGAACAACCTTAACTTATGCTCCCTTGCCTAAAAATGAAAACCAAAAAAAAAGCAAATTACCATTGAGCATAGTAAGTTGCCCTCGCACAGTAAAATTATTTTCATTATGCTCATGATCATGTGCATACTTTTAAATAAATTTCGTAAACCATCAACAATTATTACATAATTTAATGTAGCGTTTGGTTGAAAGAATGCAATCATTATGCAATGGAATCAACCATGCAATGCAATTATTAGTGTAATGAAATGGGATAATAACTGCATTACAATATTTGATTACAAAGTTTTTACAAGTGTAATGGAATGAATTCATCTACAAACAATACCTAATTTTACACATGAGGTGAAGTACTTGCAATTCAATTCGCATTTTATGTTTGCCTATTTTAATTATTTGTAGCTTTATTGATAATTATCATCCAATATCTTATCCTCATGATTGTGATACTTCACATGAGACTTACTTCACTCTATTTCTTCTAGATTACAATAATGTAATATTGTTCAAGTTTACCAAGCAAAGAGAAGATGATGATGATGATGATGATGTGAAAGAGAAAGAGAGGGGGAGAGAGAGAGAGAGAGATATGATGTCTAGAGCATACAAAATGCAGTTGTGATAATACGATCATGGTTTAGGTTACACTTTATCTAATGTGAAGATGACAAAGAGGGGGTGAGGGGGCTTTAGAACTTTTGAAAAATGGTGTCAAAGTAAGAAGAGAGGGGACATAGAGGAGAGATAATGGAGAGAAGATAGAGAAAGTTCCTAAATATAATAGCTTATAGTTGGGTAGGCTTTGATTCAAAGGTATGCAATCACAATTGTTTAGAAAAAGTCAAGTAATTGTAGTTGCATAGATTGAGGTAAATATAATTACAATGCAATCCTGATTACATTCCTTAATGGTAATCAAACATAATAATGGAATCACCATTACCATTTTGATTGCATCACCACTTTGATTACATTGAACCAAACAAGGCATAAGAATCAATCAATGAAGGTCATTTTGCTTTGCCAAACTTAGGACCCATATATGGTCTATTATATAAATTTATGAGTTTGGAGATCTCCATCCGATAATTAGGTTCCAATGAACCATTTGACCGTCGACATTGAATGGCGAATGGTGAAATACACTGCTAGCAGGCCATGTTATCCAAGCATCCCTGAATCAACAAACTTATGAATGCATGAACATATGAACTTATGATTATCATAATCATGAATGCATCCTTTAGATGGCCAAAATAGTGATAAAATTTTTTAAGCATCACTTATGAAAGCATTAGACTTTGATTTGATTAAGATATAAGGAGTAATGTACCTTAAAAGTTAAATATTTCAATCTAGGCCTCTACTTATGACCCTTTCTTTCCGTAATAGTTTTAGCTCTCCTGTTCACAAAAATTCACAAAAATTCACTTTTATATATCTTCATATTTTGGTAGCCGTTACAATTTTTTAAGCATCACTTATGAAAGCATTAGACTTTGATTTGATTAAGATATAAGGAGTAATGTACCTTAAAAGTTAAATATTTCAATCTAGGCCTCTACTTATGACCCTTTCTTTCCGTAATAGTTTTAGCTCTCCTGTTCACAAAAATTCACAAAAATTCACTTTTATATACTTTCATATTTTGGTAGCCGTTACAATTTTTAAAGTATGTTTTTCTGTTATGAGAGTTTATAAATTTTCTTAGTGAAGTTAAATTCTCTAAAAGACCTTCCCTTTTGTGCTATTCCTTGTTTAAGTAACTGAAGCAACCTTCATGCCATGGTATCATTATCCTTTCAGCCTTTGTCATGATACGAGTAATATGTCCTTCCCTAAATTGGTGAAGCTTTTAATAAAACTTTCATAATGTCAGTTCTGTTGCTAGTTCTCCTTTACCTAGCTTTTCCAATATCCAATAAACTCCAGTATCTCAAGTTACTTTAAATCAGTGAGATGAAACTAAGTGTCCAAGGTCCAATTTTACGTAATGCTTAAAATTATTTATTTTACATGTTATTACCCGATCTCCCCTCATAAATATAATTTAGCCCCAATTCACTTCTAATTTAACAAAACCAAATGAATTACCAACTCATATGGATCTTAATTGGTTTACTTGACTTGATCAACCTCAGCGGTTCACATTAGCCACTTACATCTTGCACACCTCTTTTCCCTACTCAATGTACAAGTGGTTTCTTATGTACAAGTTAATCTTGAACTTTTCTTGCTAAACTCACCAAAGTGCAAATGACTAGTTTCACATCCTATTGCTTGCTTGATTTAGCCGTTTCAACCACAAGTGTTCCACAAATCACTGGTTTGTGGAATAAACCACTTAATTATCCTAGCTTACCTTACTAGCATGACTTATTCTAAAAATGTTTCCCACTTTGTATCACTAACTATATAAATACTAAATTCATGGTTTCGCTTAGCTTATTGACAGCCTTAATTGTCCATGGATTCGCATAGCTAGACATTAAACTCAAATTTCCTAATTACCCAACACCACAGGAATTCTAAAAATGCAATTAGCCTTTCACAAATTGTAATCACCTTAAAGAATCAACAACCAATTGCTTAAAGTGCTCCAAAACTCTCATAAAAGCATCTATATATACGTCAACCAAGCCATCAGTTCATTGTAGGTTAATTACCTAACTAATACCAATGTTATACTAGAATAATTCAATTGACTCACTCACTGTTCCACCCTTTAATCACCTAACTAATACCAATGTTCTACAAGAACAACTCAATTGACCCAATTACTCTTCCACCCTTCTTCTAGCATGGGTTTCCCAATTTCCCATCTCAACTTAGTTAATTTGCCCAAACTAATCATTATATAACATAATTTTCCATTAATAACAGTCATGATACAAAATTATAAGATTCAATTTTGCTTAGAAAGAGGTAAAATGAGTTTAACTATAAGAAGAAAGGTCGGTGCAAGTGGCTGTAGATGGAGCTGGAAGAGGTGGTTGTGATTGTGGTTGTGGATTGGCTAGTAGTTGGCGAAGCGGCGGCAGACACCTCTGGCTAGCAATAGATAAGCATGGGCAGATACCTCCTGTGCTTCTAGTAGCCAAACAAAAGTAGGGAGGGGGAGACGGAGTGATGGTGGCAATGGCAGTGGCTGGCGACTGTAGTGACCAATATAGGTGGTGATGTGACATGTTGACAAGCAGTGGCCAAGAATAGTACCCCTATAGTGCTAACTCACAGTAAGAGTGGGATGAGGGGTTTATAGAATTTTTCCAAATAAATAGAGACCTACTCCTCCCTTTTCACTACCATACACCCACCTCCTCTTTTCTTTTTCTTTTTTTTTGTGAAAATTTACAGGTGGGTTAAATATTAAGAAGCTTGTAACAATGAGTGTTGGTTTTGGAGGGAAAGGCTAGTGGTTGAAAAACAGAAACCAAGTTGAATGGCGAAATTAGCCTTAATGAGATTATTTTAGCATTTAGTGGGACGGTAAATGTAAACGGATTTGCAGTTGGCAAAAGCAGTTAAGGGAGCATTTATGAAAAAAACAAAGATCTTTATTATAACCGTAGAGAGAGACTAGGGCTTGAATAGAGAGAAAGTGAAATTGAAGGAGAGTGGTTAAAGGAAAAGAGCAATAGTAATAGGGCTAAAGGGGACGGCATCAGGTTGCATAATCTAGGTAGTTTAGAGAGGGACAAGGTAGCAGTAGAGAGAAAAGGTGAGAGCAAAAGGCCAAGGTAGAAGAAGAAGAAGAAGAAGAAGAAGAGTGGAGATTGAGACTGCAGCAAGAGTAGTGCAGACCAGAATAGCACGAATAATGCCCGAACAATGCATTATAAGGGTCCATTCAAGTTCAATTTGAGGTGAGTTGTTCATAGTTCTTAAATATAGAGAGCATTATGGAATTTCTTGGTGAAAAGTGCTAGCGAAGATGTTGTGGAAGTGGGTTCATAATTGTGAAGTTGGAATTGCAGAAATTTATGTGAAGTTGACTTTGTATGCTATGTAAAATCGAAGCTTTTTTACAGTGGAGGTTGCTATTGACCTAGGTAGGCACACGTGCGCACCCAGGTGAACTGGATCGACTATTTAGGTAGATGAAATTGTAATTAGAGCATGTATTCAAAGTTAAAGTGTAAATTCATATAGCAATTGACTCACCTGTAATGAATGTAGTAACTGTTAGTTATTGAATTGATAACCTAAATGAAAACATTTGTGCATCGTGGTGAACATGTTGGAGCACGTCGAGAAACTATTGTAGGCATTGTGTATGCAACCTATTATCTTGAAAAAGACATAGGTGTATTTGTAACAACTAATTTTGTTGTCATTGAGTGGAACCATTGAATGTGGGCTACTGAAGGTCGTAAAGCTTAGTCATGTAAAAGTTAACCTAAGTTACAATATCAATGACTGTGCTAAATAATGCTAATTTGTGTGGTAACCAAATGGAAACTTTGTTTGTGGCAACCTATTCCCTTAGAAAAGAGAATGGTATATTAAAGACTGATAACTTAAGTGTCTTAAATCTTGGTTGCTGAACGATGTAACTGTTAGTGATTGAGCAATAAACCTGGATTGCATTCTATAGTCACCATGGTAGACATGAATATGTGGTATGGTAAACAAATGAATTCTTTGTATGTATCAACACCTTTCTCATGGATAATAGGGGTCATTGGGAATTGTGGTGTGAATGATAAGTTTACCTTAATTTCAATGTATGCTGACCATCGTAAACCTTATATACTTTGGTGATAAACCAATGGATGCATTGTATGGTGCAAAACCTTTCCTGCAAGAAGTGCATGTGGAGTAAGGGAAGGTGAAGTGAAGGTCATGAGAAGTACATTATCAAACTTGTGTTATCAGTTCAATTGTTGTATGCTTTATAGGTATCTAAAATGGAGTTGTGAAGTGGGTACAAATGACCCCACTCACCTGTGACTCCAGGGACATCAGGGAGGATGAGCGAAGGAAGTAATCCTAATTATTACAATGAAGAAGGCAGAATTGTGCATAGTAGTTTAGAGTTGTTTGGGGATAATGAGGTCACTACAAGCAGTAGCGAACACCTTAAAGGGGAGATGTGTTCGAAGAAGAGGCACAATGTAGGCTGTGCGGAATAGCAGGTGCGGAATGATATAGTAAGAAGGCAATAGAGAGAGGGGACAAAGCAAGTCATCAGGCATAGGAAGGGGGTGGAAGTTAGGGGTAAGGGGAAGGTGGAGGAAGTTTAGAAGAGAAGTACCAATGATGAAAGAGAAGACGAAGGCCCAAAACAGGCAATGGGCGGAGTTGATGTTGTAATTAGGCATCGTTGTGCACTTGAAGCAGTATGTGCACTGAATGATTAGTTCTCAGACATCTAATAGCTAAAACAGTGTGGAGTTCAGTGTTAGAGTACAGGACTTTTACAATGGACCGACACATGGTGGAAGCCCTTATAACAGCATGGAACCTAGAAAGGAAGTGCTTCAAGCTAGGCCAGAGAGAGGTACCATTCTCATATTTTGTGGCTTTGTTGACGGGGCTCCCAGCCTCTCGAAAGTGTGTTATAGTCGAGAGAAATGAGAGTACTAGTAAGGTGGAGGAGGGTTCGAAGGAAGCAACCTGGGAGGGGCAAAGGTGAAGGACAGTACACAAGGACATGCACATTTATAAGAACTATGTGTCAGTCTTACTTGAACTATGTAAGATGTATAATACAGTGGAGATGGTTAGTTTTTTAAAAAATTGTACAACTTATTGGTTGTGAGTGGGTTGTTCTTCCCTCGGTGTGCGAGGGTGCCATATAGGGTTTGGTTTTTGTGGTTGAGGATGTGGACGAGGTGGGTGAGTATAATTAATTAGAGGCAGTGTGGGAGTTTTTGGTAGAGACTATAAAAGAAACCAAGGAGAATATGTGAACAATGAAGAACTTGCAAATAAATGGGTTTACGATGATGTTGTAGGTATGATATGAACTTATGGAAAAAAATTAACGTTTTACATTTTGATGAGATGTGATACTTTTTGAATCTGAAGATAATTTTTGTACAATGTAGGTGTGGTTTTATGAGCACAGTAGTTGTAATAGCCCGACCCTAAATCATATTTACTTAATTAATTAAGTCATGTTATTAATTGCATTGCATTTAGTTATCACTTTTAATCTTTTCGATTGAAAGAAAAATTCATTTAGGCCCTCACTTTCCAATTTGGGTTTTTATTAACGAAAAAATTCGGGGAAAATTGATTATAGGCCTCGATAATTATAATTTTAGTGATTAATTTATTTTTCCGTAGCATCACAAAAATTTAAATTTGAGTTACACAAGATCATTATCGTTACGAAGCGTTTTATTATGGAGCTCAATTTATGTTGGCGCAATTTGAAGCCTAACAAGCTTGCCTAGTTAAATTTAGCTAATTATCATGATTTAAGCCTAATTATACTTATTAAAAAGTCACTTTTGGTTGGATATATATAAGCTAAAGTCTATCTAGATAAGTCAAACAAATACCAGGCCATGCCAAGCTATTTTCTCTCTCCTCCTTGCTCCCCATTCTAGCCATTTTCTAGCCACCTTTTAGACACTAGCCAGCCACCTTCTGGCCTCTAGTCACCACCCCTAATCCCCCACCAGCCACACTAACCTCCTCCATACTCAAACAGCCTCACACCCTCTTCTTCTAGGCTCTCAAAGTGGTAAAACCCTAATTTGATCTTGTTGTATTTTTTGTTTTCATGATTGTTTTAGTTATGATTTATGCTCTTGTGATCAAAATAAATGTTATCATGCAAAGTTTATGGTTTTTAAGAATGTTGGTTTTGGTGGAGTTGAGCTTAAGCTTGAACAAGCATGTATGAATTAAGAGAGTTTGAATTTGTGTTTGTTTGTTTAAATTGTTGTGATCTAGTACAGAAAATAAGTTTAAAGATGTTTGGTGATATTATTTTACTCATTTAGGGTGATTTGGATGGAAAGTTGTATGTGGCGTAATCTAGGGTTTTATGGCCATACATGATCTAGTTTAATCTTTGGCATCAAGTGAGTTGTTTGGGTTCACAGAGATGGAATTTGAAGTTTTGATGTATTATAGACTTGATTAATGATGTTATTGAGTTTTTATCAAATGGGTGGGATATAGAAATTCCAACGAATAATTGACGGAGGTTGTTTTGGTCATCTATGCAAATAAGTAAGGTTAGGGATGTGTTTTGAGTGTTTTTGAAAAAAAGAAGAACTGAAAACTCGATGTAGATGATTTAAAGTAAAATTGAGTAATATAGCTTTGTAAGGTGATGAGAATGAACAAGGCTTTGTTAAATGATTTTAAGGAGTGATTTTGGATGGGGAATTATGTGAAAAGAAGGAGGAAAACAAAAATAGTAAGGCTGTGAACAGACCAAAGACAGGGGTCATTTTGCGATTAAACTGGAACTGTTTGACCCATTAGAAAATTGTGACTTTTGTAAGTAGATAGATCAGTCAATTCTCTTTTAAATGCATTCGCTTTAGTATGAGTTCTGTGAAAAATGTTATGGCTGTTTTGCTAGGATTTACAGGATAGACTAAAGCTGGCACCATTGTATTCTAGCCTAATTTACGAACCCTATTGTGGGAATCATATTTTTCTTTGCAAATAAAAGTTTTACAGGACTTTTTGAGCTTTCTATATTGGGAAATTAGGTCTTGAGTTGAGGTTGGGAGATTAAGTTATGAGTTATTTATTTTAGCGCCTATTAGGCCTCTACTTTTTTAATTAAAACTAGCAACTATGAAAGTAAATACATTTGCTAACTATATGTTCCTATAACGATATTTTTGCACAAAATCAGGGCCTAATCTATCATTTCTTCCCATTTTGTGCATAATCAAACTCAGTGAAATTTTGTTAAAAGTACCAGGTACGTTCATTGTTTGTATCTTTAGAAATCAGTACGTATTTATTATAATTATAATATTTTGGTGAGCACACCAATAAGTGAGTTTAATTAGTGATTTGTCACATAATTATTGGCCGCATCAGTTATCAGTTACAAGGCATTGCCCTTCAGTCTCCTGCGCAGCTTCAGGCCAAGTCCCCCAATCGGCTTGGCAGGTGTACACCTATATACAGATCGTAATAGTTACCAGGGGTTCACGATCAGATAATAATTGGCAATACAGTTTTATATTCATCTCATTCCCTATTTTAAATTAAAATGAATTGCAATCCGGGCCTAACCAGCTTTTTAATGAACATTTAACAATACAAGAATGTGTTACTGTGGTTCGGCTCACACTTCAAAATGTTTTCATGCTTTGTTTTAGGCAAATGCTCAGTGAATCACCCTCAGGTTGGTAGGCCGACTGAAGGAGACAAGTGAGCAAGGAAGTTTGAAAGGAACACTAGTGCATTAGTACTAAGATGCTTTTAGCATTGTATTGTGAAATATTCTGATGTAGAACTCTATACTCTACAAAGAGTTACTATATTTTGGTGTAAACCTTGAGATAGTTAGAAACTGTTCGTGTTTTGATGGTTTGTGATTGTGAGAATTCCTTGTGGTGGAAAATGCTATTCAGCTTTGTTATATTTATTGCTTATAAGTGAAGCCTTGTCCATTTTGGATGCTGGTAACGATCCAATCATTGGGTTATTAATTCTAATTGGTGAAAGCAATGGAGAGAACGCAAACAGGGGGTTATGTGCACTTGGGCTGTTACAGTAGTACATATGCATTTGTAAATGAGAAGAGGGTCCCAAGACTAAGTAGATGGGTAAACTTCTACAAAGGCAAGAAATATGATGCAGGGTTTGTGGTTTGCAACATAAAGGACAGCCAGGTGGGGACATTTTCATACAAATGGTTTTTTGAAGCCGATGGTGTGTGGAATCAGTTTCATATATATAATGTACAATTTTACAGATAGTTCTAGTTATTGAAATTCAGGATGTGAACAGAAGCCTAATAATTATGGAGGTGTTCGTTGAAATATACGAGCACAATGTCTACGTAGAGGATATGCAGGTATGTCCCATAGTTGGGTTTATAAGTATGATACTTACATAGTGTAGTGTAGGTATGGTGGGTTTAGGTCTAATCTTCATATTGCTCGTGGTTCGATGTATGATGGTTTGATGTGATTTGGTATTTATTTTAGGGTGTGATCAGCATAGAGGAAGGCTTGTAAAGGGCCAGGGATGCACTACGTAAGGAAAACGAATCACTTGCTGCAACTAAGAATAAGCTGCAGACTCAAGGAAGCAATTGCACTGAACGTCCTAATGGATGATATCCTAAAGTTTGCTAGGATCCAGCAATTTGAGACTGAAGCAAATGATGCGGAGTTAAAGGACGTTCCTCAGGAAGAAACCAATACTGCAACGAGTAGCCCTGAGGTGAAGCAACAAGCGGGGTCGTCTTCTCTGTTGCTGCCAAGTTTTGACAATGTGTCCTACAATAGGGTAGTAGCTGACAGTGTGCCACTATCACATATGTTATCAGACACAGTTGAGGATGATATGTTTATAGGAGAGAAGACAGGTGAAGGTATGGGTTAGTCATCGTGTGCTAACGAATAACCTAAGTCATCAATTGCAAAGAGGTTGAGGACACTTCCTCATCATTACAACCCCTCTGTAATTCAATATTCTCAATACCTACACTTAACCAAGTAGTGGGAAGGGTAAGTGTAAAATGCCCTTACATGTACACTTCTCGAAAG
>JAKOGI010001071.1:50000-80000 GCA_029747015.1 Carnegiea gigantea
TATTTCCCGCATTCGACCTCCCCCAGAACGGTGCAAGCCATTACTGCGAATTTGGGCAAGAACGGAGCACAATTACGCGGTTGTCGTCGGTTCTGGTGAGGATTTCGAGCGCCAGATACGTGCCCAGAACTGAGCCATGCAATCCCGTTTCTAGTTGCCTCAAATCCCCTCTAAATCGGGATTAAACTTGCAACTTCAAGCATCAAGTTAGTGAGTGAGAATTTGGGTTGAAACTAGGGTTTGAATTGTGCGAATTGGGCACGGTTTGGGGTCTGTTCGTGCGTGGGTGAGCAAGAGCCAAGGAATTGGAGTCGTTCGAGCCCGTAAAGTTAAGCCAGCAGTCTTGGATTCAAGTCTCTAGCTTGGAATCGAGGTGGGTGTTTCTCACCTCCTAAGTATTAGTAGTTTCGAAATCGTTTTAACCTTTAAGTTGTGTTGTATGTTAGTTTAGTTAACTAAGGCTTGAAAAGTAGCTTTGGAATGAATCATGCATGTTTAGAATCGATTGGAATCAATTTAGGTAAATTATGCTTGAAATGTTAACCCGAAACAACTTAATGTGTTTAGAAGTAATTTAAATGTGTTTAGCGTCGATTCGAATCAATGAATGTAAATCATGCTTGAAATGTTAACTCGAAGTAATTTAAATGTGTTTAGCGTCGATTCGAATCAATGAATGTAAATCATGCCTGAAATGTTAATTCGAAGTAATTTAAACGTGTCTAGCATCGATTCACGTTAATGAGTTAATGTATGAAAAAGAATTAAAGTTGAAGTTGTGTTAACGTGTTTAGCTTCTATTCAAGTTATTTAGCTAATATATGAAAAAGGATTAAAATCGAAGTCCTTTTAACGTGTTTAGCTTCCATTCGAGTTAATTAACTGATTATAATTATAAAGTGACATAATTTATCTAGTGGTTTAGCATGAATTATTCTTTTTAGACATAACTCATCTAATTTCTAGCATAAATTATTCAATTTAAACAATATAATTTTAAGCCCAATTACATAATCATCATATTAGCCTACAAGGTCTAATATTCATTTGAGATAGCAAATTAAACTAGTGTCATCAACATGATTAAACATTAGTATTAAAATGCATGAGTAGATGATGATCAAATGTAAACTCAAGATTATGCAACAGAGACAAGAACAACCCCATAAGAATTTAGCAAAATAATATTATTACCAAGGATCCATCCTAATCCTAGAATGAGTAGTTTAGCCGGCCATAGTTAGCAAAAACACTATTGAAATTGGTATATTTCACTTCCTATGCCCAAACCTTATACTCAATTACACAAAATTATGAAACTTAGTGTAAACTCTCAAAGTTGACTCACAAATGAGATGAGAAGAGAAGAGAAAAATAGCTAATGAAGCTTATTTTCTTCCAAACCTCTCAACCCAAATAGTTTTGTCTTTCAAAGATTCTCTCTAGAAAAATGAAAGATGGAAGAATAAGAAGATGCTTGAGTAAGAGAGTGGATGAATGTGTGTATATCCTTTTTCCCTCAACCTTGGCCCCTTTTATAGTGGAAAATCCACCCCTTAGGATACCCCCAAAATTAATGGAAATTAATTCCAATTAATTTGGGATGTTACATGCATGGTTATGGCTAGTCATAAGTATAATATTAATTTGCTTAATTGCTTTGACTAGGTAAACAATTGATCATGTGGAGAATAGAGATGAAGAGTAGATGAGTTGATGTTGGCTTGGACTTGCTGGGAGGCACGACTGGGCTGCAGCATAGGCCCATACGGAAAGAAAGGAGAGAAGGAAAAAATGAAGGGGGAGGCAAGCTAGAGCCACTGGGCCGTCAAAACAGGCCCAAACGGAGGGAGAGAAGAAGTGTGGGAATGAGGAGGAGAAAGCTGGTGCTGGGCCAGGCCCAGGCGGAGGAAAAAAAAAAGAGAGAGAGAGGAGGCTGGGTTGGAGTTTGACAATGGGCCGCGATGCACAGGCCCAAGCATGGCTGCCTTGCTCTTCTTCTTTCCTTCTTTTGGGCTCTTGGACTTGGGCTTTAGGCATTGCACTTGTGAAAAATCCAAGTAAAATTGAACAACTCCTCCCAAATTCTTTCATTTTATTTCTACCTGAAAATCATATAAAATATGCATTATTTTCCATAAAAATATATTTCAAAGACATAAAAGTAGGTGCAATGAGGGAGAAAGTTATATATAAAGTATGAATTGTCAACTCCCCCATACCAAGACTTCGCTAGTCCTCGAACAAAGAATATCATTAATGCATATATTCATTTAAACCATCAAGTAGAACAAGATTAAGGAAGAAAATCGAGTGATCTAACTATGAATGTCCACTCCAAATCACATATGTCAATTCACTACCAACCCACAACTCATTATCAAAGATTTCTAAGTCCGACCAAGTCAATAGGCCAAAATTCAAGCAAATTAAGTACACAACGAAACCAAGTAGTAAACCATAAACACAAAATTTCACCCCACATAACAAAAATCACAAGAGCATTTTTCAAAATCGAGTCCCCAATGCCAAATCAAATGATTATTTTTTTTATTTTGTTTTTTTTGTGAGCTTTTCTATTTTCATAAGTTACTTGATTTCATGTGCTTTCTTGAGTGGATAAAGATATGAATAATGATAACACTCAGAGAAACATTTAGTACATATTCAGGCAATTAAAGATATGGATATAGATAGGACCTGAACATTGGTACCGAAAGCAGAACTTAATTAATTCCATTTATTTGATTTTTGTTTTTTTTTTTTTTGATTGAAAAGTCAATGGGAAGCTCAATGCTTAATGAATACTCATCACGACATTATAAATGGGGTTACATGTCATACTCAAAATCGATTACATAGTGACATTAGCACAGCAAAAATTTTGGCCTTCAACTAGTCAAGGCTAGAAATAATCTCTAATGAGCATGGGTCACATGAATCAAATCCATATAATAGGAGTAAGACATGCACAATTAGGACACTCAATCTCTTCCCAAAATCAAATTCACCCATAAATTTTCAGGTTTAATCTTTCTCAAAATTTTCATTTTGCCTTCCCCCCACACCTAAACCTCACATTGTCCTCAATGTAGAAAACAATAAGATAAAGAAAAATGGAGAAAAGAGCAATACAACCTGATAGCACGAGGAAAGTTGTTTCCATGTAAGCAAAGCAATCACACTCCCAAAGCGCCTTCACAACCATTACCAACCTCAAAAGCCAAAAACCAAGTACAGAATCACATTCAATAACACAAGCACACCTTGATTAAAAAATATATATATATAAAAATAAAAATAAAAATAAAAGACTCAAAATCACCTAAAAAGATTGGGTTGCCTCCCAACAAGCGCTAAGTTTAATGTCTTCAGCCAGACAATGCCCCACCACTAATCACAGTAGACAGGGTCGACCAAGTTGATGGATTCAATCAAACCAGGGTTAATATCATGAGTCACAACAGGTTTCAAACGTTGACCATTAACCATAAGAACTCTACCATCTTGAGGATTCAAAATTTGAACTGCCCCAGAGGGAAACACTTGTTGGACAACAAAAGGACCATCCCATCTAGATCTCAACTTGCCAGGAAACAGTTTAAGCTTAGAGTTAAAAAGTCAAACCTTTTGATTAGGTTCAAAAGATTTACGAGAAATCGTTTTATCATGAAGAGCTTTGGTTTTGGCTTTATAAATCTTAGCATTCTCATAGGCTTCGTTACACTACTCTTCCAACTCATTTAGTTGAAGCCTACGGTTAGAACCTGCTTGTTTCATATCAAAATTAAAAGTTTTAATAGCCCAAAAAGCACGGTGTTCTAACTCAACTGGCAAGTGACAAGCCTTACCAAAAAGAAGCCGGTAAGGAGACATCCCAATGGGAGTCTTATAAGCAGTACGATAGGCCCAAAGAGCATCATGCAATCTCAAAGACCAGTCTTTTCTATCAGGTCGAACCGTTTTTTCAAGGATAGACTTAATTTCACGATTTGACACCTCAACTTGACCACTAGTCTGAGGATGATAAGGAGTAGCTACTTTATGAGTCACAGAATACTTCCTAAGCAAAGCCTCAAAAGATCGATGACAAAAGTGACTCCCTCCATCACTAATAAGGGCTCTAGGGGTTCCACATCGACAGAAAATGTACTCTTTCACAAACTTGACCACAACCTTGTGGTCATTAGTCCTAGTAGCTTGAGCTTCCACCCACTTTGATACATAATCAACAGCAACCAATATGTATACAAAGCCAAAAGATGGGGGAAAGGGACCCATGAAATCAATGCCCCACACATCAAATATTTTAACAATCAGAATAGGGGAAAGGGGCATCATATTACGATGGGACAGGGCACCCGTACGTTGACAACGCTCACAAGCAAGACAGAATTTGTGAGCATCTCTAAACAGAGTGGGCCAAAATAACCCACTTTGTAGGACTTTAACAGCTGTCCTACGACCTCCAAAGTGACCACCACAAGCATAAGAGTGACAAAATGTGGGAATACTATGGATTTCACTCTCGGGGACACATCGTCGTACCACTTGGTCAGGGCAATGTTTGAAAAGATAAGGATCTTCCCAATAGTAATGTCTTACCTGTGAGAAGAACCTATCTTTCTCTTGTTTGGACCAGTGAGGAGGAATCTTCCTAGTGACGAGGTAGTTCACAATGTGAGCAAACCAAGGGAGAGGGGCACGTGACACAGCAAATAGTTGCTCATCAGGAAAGTGGTCAGAAAATCGAACTGAGTCATCAGTATACTCAGTAATGATTCTAGACAAGTGGTCTGCAACAGAATTTTCAGAACCTTTCCTATCTTTTATTTCAATATCAAACTCTTGGAGCAACAAAATCCATCTAATGAGTCTTGGCTTAGTGTCATTCTTAGCCAATAAGTGTTTTAATGCAGCATGATCAGTAAACACAATCACTTTAGAACACAAAAGGTACGGACGAAATTTATCAAGTGCAAATACAACAGCTAGCAACTCTTTCTCAGTAGTAGAATAATTCTTTTGAGCATCAGTGAGAGTTCTACTAGCATAGTATATGACATGAGGCATTCTATTGACCCTTTGACCCAAAACAGCCCCAATAGCAAAATTAGATGCATCACACATGATCTCGAATGGCAAAGAAAAATCGGGGGGTTGCACAATAGGAGCTGACACCAACAAAGATCGAAGCTTTTCAAAAGCTTGCACACAAGACGCATTAATCACAAAAGGAGTATCTTTGGTAAGAAGATTAGTAAGTGGACGAGCCACTTTGCTAAAATCCTTAATAAATCTCCTATAGAAACCAGCATGACTAAGGAAAGATCTGACTTGCTTTACAGAAGAAGGCACAGGAAAATTAGAAATCAGAGCAACCTTGGCTTTATCAACCTCAATCCCTTTTTCGGACACTTTATGTCCCAAAACAATCTCTTCTTGGACCATGAAATGACTCTTTTCCTAACTCAAAACAAGATTCACTTCTTCACATCTTTTCAGCACAATGGATAGATTAGCAAGGCACACATCAAAGGAAGAACCGAAAATAGAGAAATCATCCATAAACACTTCCATGAAATTATCAACATAATCAGAAAATATGGCCATCATACATCTCTGGAATGTGGAAGGTGCATTACACAACCCAAAAGGCATCCTTCGATAAGCAAAGGTACCTGACGGGCATGTAAATGTGGTTTTCTCTTGGTCCTCAGGATAGACAGGTATTTGGTTGTAACCAAAATACCCATCTAAAAAGCAGTAAAAACTTTGTCCAGCTAACTTTTTCAAAATTTGATCAATGAATGGGAGGGGAAAATGGTCTTTTCTAGTGACAGAATTCAGCTTTCTGTAATCAATGCACACCCTCCATCCCGTGGTCTGTCTAGTGAAAATTAGTTCACCTTCATTATTCTTAACCACAGTTATGCCAGATTTCTTAGGAACTACTTGAACTGGACTGACCCATTGATTATCAGAAATAGGGTAGATAATGCCTGCATCCAAAAGCTTAACTACCTCTTCCTGGACAACGTTTTTCATGTGAGGGTTCAGTCTACGTTGAATTTGCCTAACAGGTTTAACATCATCCTCTAAATGAACTCTGTGCATACAAATTGTGGGACTAATCCCTTTCAAATCAGTAACCGACCATCCAATAGCACCCTTATGATCAGACAAAACACGAATCAACTCTTCCTCTTGATCACAAGATAGAAGAGAAGATATAATAACCGGTAGGGTCTCTTTAGGGCCTAAAAACATATACTTGAGTGAATCAGGGAGAGGTTTTAACTCAAGTTTAGGTGGAGATACAATAGAAGGTGGCATAGGAGAACTAGCCAAGGGAGGAAGAGGTTCATATGTGGACACCCAAGAGGAAGACTCAAGATAAGGAGTGGAGTCAAGAATAAAATTCATCTCACTTATGGTACTTTCCAATTCAAACAACCTCAAATCCCCATGAGAAAGACAGGTTCCCAAGGGATCACTATTCAGAATAGCAGGCAAGATTTCTTCAATCATACCATCAATCATATCAACAAAGAAGCATTCAGATTCATCTTCAAACACAGGTTGAGCAGAAGCTTTAAAAATGTTAAGCCTAACCCTCATGTTCATGACCGAGACATCCATGATTCCCGACCTACAGTTAATGGTAGCATTAGCTGTGGCTAGGAAGGGACGTCCTAAAATAAGACGGATCTGCTTAGAAGCATGACTAGGGTCCATATCCAACACAACAAAGTCAACAGGAAAGAATCCTTTATCAATTTACACTAAGACATCATCTATTTGCCCCCTAGGAGTCCTAACCGACCTATCAGCAAGCTGAAGGGTACAGTTGGAAGGTTGCAGTTCACCTAATCCCAACTCTAAGTAAACAGAATATGGTATCAAATTGACACTAGAACCCAAACCCAAAAGTGCCCTTTCAATTTTGTGATTGCCAATAAAACATGAAATGGTAGGGACACCAGGATCTTTGAACTTAGGGGGGGTATCACATTTCAGAATTGTAAGGGCCACGCTTTCATTCTACTGCTGACTAACTGCTTCAGTTGCTAAATTTACCGGTTGCATTTGAGTTATAGCTCGGCTAAAATATTAAACCGACTATGTGAGTTTTAACGGATAATTTCATTAAAAAGAACGATTATTTAATTAATGTTATCCTCGACGTTACTTATTTATAAAATTATCGAAGCAACGCTAAATCGAGTTTTTAAAATCGTTTTTCGTTTTACTTAGTTGAATCCCAAAGTTTAAACTGAAATGTTAATTGCGGGTCGTTTCGATTCAGATTTAGCCTAGTCTTTAGCAGGTACGGGATCGGGATTCAGTTGAATGATGTTATTGAGTCACAAAAAAAAAAAGAGAGGTTGAAAGGGGGACCGAAGTCGGGAGACCCCGACCCCTCCTCTCTCTCACCGCACGCTCTCCCTCTCTCTCTCTCTCTCTCTCTGCCACGCTCTCTCTCTCCCTCGCTCTCGCCGGTCACCGGTCGCCGCCTGGTGACACCACCGGCCTTCACGTGTCGCCGGCGAGAGGAGGAACCGCCTGGTCCCCTCAACCATGCGTCCCAGCCACCCAATCCTCCAACGAATCTCGTCCACTTCGCACGGCCATTTACCCACGCGTCTCCTTCGCCAGAACCGGCCGCCCAGTTGCCATTAACCGGCGGCCCGCCTTCCTTTCAGCCTCCCCTATAAATTCGAACGAATTCAAGCCTCAATCAGTCACAAGTGACACCAAATCGTGGGCTAAGGCTTGGATTCCCTACTGTCGGGGCTTGGGTTCGAGTCTAGCAGCGTGGAATCTTGGTGGTTTACTGTTCAGAGCCGAAATTAAGCTAATTCGAGTGAGTATTCTTGCTCTCCTGAACTGATATTATGATTCAAGAATGTTTAGCCTGGAGGCTATTGCATGTCAGTGTAGTTTAGGCTAATTCCATGGGATGTGTATTGAGGATAAATGCATGTTATGTTAGGTTGAATTTACACTCAAATTATGTGAATATGTATACTGACAGATTACACCTTATACATGCGCCTATCCCTTGCTGTTTTTCATGCCTGTCTGACATAGTTTTAGCCTAAATCTGTATGTATAAAACTGTTAGAATGCAATGGGAAATTGCTGAGTTTTATGCCTGTCATGCATGCCTAAAAACAGTTGAAACTAAGGTGGAATTATGCATGCTGAAGCTGTCCGAAGAGTGCCTTAAATTAGACGATTTTCAGGCCTAAAACGATGGTGTTTAACTAAGTTAATTTATGCCGAAAAAGCATTTCCGAATTAACATGTTAGCATTTGAAGCGATGTTTGTTTAATTGAGTTAATTCATGCATGCAACCTTCGAGTGCCTGAAATTAGAAATCAAAGTGAGTTTCATGCCTTTAGTGTTGATTCGAATAAATGTAATTACTAAGTTTATCATTCGAAATGAATTACATGCTTTTAGCGTTAATTCGAATGCCTGTAACCTCTAAATGTTTGAGATTTTACCTCGAAGTGAATTAAATACCTTTAGCCTCGAATCGAATCAAACTAATTATCTCACGCATGTGACTTTAATTCGACGAACCATGTATGTTAGGCAATAACGCGATTTCATATAGTTAAATCATACCAAGAAAAGGGGTTAGTTGAAACGAATCATGAAAGTTTAGATTTAACGTATACATGTATAACCATATGAATGCTTTCTCGAGATTGTATATATATATATATATACACATACATGTGTGGTTGGATGTATTCGTTGGTTGCAGCACTCGATTGATCGTTAATGCTTAAAGTGGTAAGTTCAGCAACGGTAAGCACGTAAGCTATGCATTCCCTTTTAGTATCTCGCATTGACTAGGTTGCTAGATTATGAAATTAAAACCGAGATGGTAGTTGGATGGTTCGAGGAAGAACTATGAGTGGTTCGAGGTCTTTGTGGTACGGTGCTTGTGAGGAGGGAGTTCGGGTTATGAAATTACCGCAATCGTGTGGATTGCGAGGCCATGTGTGGCTCATTGTGTTGAAATGATTACGAAGTGTTTAAATGTGATGTGTGTGTTTCCCTTTCCTTGTATATTTAAAATGTAACATGTGTATGGAAGGGGGATGTTTTGACTAATGACTTTTCATGTGTTTTAAATGAACAATAGCCATGTCTAGTAACGTGTTATGGCCTATTTTAGCTATTCAAATAGTGTTTGGGAGGAATCCCTAAAACGTTTTAACAAAAGGGAGATGAAAATTATACGTTGAATGATTTTATTGTTTGAAACGGAAAACTACTAGCCGTTATGGCCGATACGCTTTAAGTGGCTAAGATAATGTGCTGCGGACAATATGATATGATGTATGTTAACCTAGGGGATAAGTCCGGATAAACCCTAGAGGCCCTGACGAGGGCTAATGTAATGGTCCGATATGTTATATGTAGCCATCCCGGGAGTAAGAGCTTTAGCGTGAGCGTTAGGTCTCACTATGGGGTCGAGCTTAGTTCTCACCCAATCAGCACCCTGTAATGATCTTATGCCAGAAGTACTTTCCTACCAAGATAAGAAAAGCAATTGGCCTTTGCCATTTTATATATGTTTAAAGAAAAAGAATGTTTTACGGGCCAAAGAGGCCATATGGAATGAAAATGAAATGCTTACAAGGGCCGTTTTACGTCAAATGCGAAATGTAAACTCTTCCAAAAGATTGAGAACCTCAAGGTTATGAAATGCTTTCAAATGTTCAAAGAATGTTTCATTACAGATTTAAAGAAAATGCTCTTAAAAATGATGAATGTGGCTTCAAATAGAATATGTGTCATGCTAGTGAATCGTGAAATGACATTCAAATGTGCCTAGTGAATACATAAGTCATGACTTGTCCGATATTTATGTTCTTCAACCTGTGTCCTATAATATGTTGCCTAATACCATGTTAGTAGTAGCTAATTGCTTGATAAGTGAATATTATGGGTATTAATGCTTGAAAAAGGTTTTGTTTTAAGGAGTGGAGGAACACTCACTGAGCATGTGGTGGCTCACTCCATTTCCTCTCCCCTTTTTCCCCCAGGTGAAGAATGAATGGACCGCTAGTTGCTTCCGCTGATGTATCTATAATGTGAAGTTGTGAAGCCATCTGAAGTGATGCTTTGTTTTAAGAAAGTGCGTACGTTGGTCATGTAGTGGCTCAAAGGCTCTGGCAGTATGAGCCTATGTAAAACTTTTGTAATAAATGTTTGTAAAGGGCTTAAGCCCACCACGAGTGTGTGACTCGCTGGTACTCCTAGTTATTTTGCATTTTGGTTTAAAAGTTCACAGGTACCCTGAACTTCGTAATGTAATTTTGGAAATTGTTGTAATTACAGACGGAACTCTGCCGGTTTCGCCCCAGGTTTTCCTAACCTAAGCTAAAGTTTGGTAAAACAATTAAGAAGAAAGTTAAAAGAAGAAGAGCCTTAGGGGTCTCCCTCGGGGGATCCTGGCGGTGTGACATTCCTGAAAGGTAGTCGGGGTGTTACATTGGGTGGTATCAGAGCCATAGGTTGCATATGCATATAGATGTGACCTTAGGAGTGTCAATTTGTGAAATTATGTGCCTTAAAGTGTTTACTTGAGCTTACTACGTGCTTACTTGCTTACTTGAGGACACGAACTAGAACATGGTTTAGGACTCCCATTCAAATGCGTGCTTCTTAGTTCATGTCTAATCTCGTGTGGTGGTGTAGGATGGTGTTTAGCATTAATGATTTCGAGTACCTCCCATTCTGGCTGGCCGCGTGGAATGCGGTTTTCTTTTGGGAAGCAATGATTAGGAGTAACCAGTGGGGACCCTTACGGGTCACCCAAAACCACTGGACTTACAAGTTCATCCGAACGATGCCGTGCACGGGAAGATGGGGCGAGGTCACCTCAATCCTCTGTCTATTTCATGTACGCAGGGGAGCTTATACTCCGTTTACTTTCCGGGGATTAGTGGATTTCCTGATGTTAGCAGAAGGACGGGTGGATTCCTTAGGAAGTACCCCCTTGGGAAGGAGCGATGCTGCCATGCAAATGATCAATACGGCTCTAATTGCTCCTGCTGCTACCCAACAACTACCAATCATAATAGTAGAGAGAAATCAGATTGAACATCGTCAAATGAGACTTCTGTTCGCAAAAAACCCTCAGGCAAGACGATACAAGCGAGTAGCCGCTCTATGGGCACGTTGGATAGATTCCTTTGGTGCACAATACCCCCGGGGGTGGCAAGCCACGATGCTCAGAATGAGAGAACTGGTGGATGGAGCACCTGATGTGGAGTACTCCCCACCATTTGTATTATGGGACCTACTAGCCCCAGTTGAGTCTGAGGGCTCGAATGATCCAGCAGTAGATGATCCCCCTGAGGAGGGTTCCTCAGGTGGTAATTAGGGTAGTATTAGGGGCTGTATAGCCTGGAGTCGCCAATGTGTGCATTATATTTAAATAAAACTTAGTTAATGTGCGTTCGAAAATGAATAAACAGGGGTGATACCCGATATTTCGTGATTCGTGAAAGCGCATTTTTGAGAAGTGATTCGTGCGACCAAAATAGGATCGCACGAATACTTAAAGCTCTATACGTTCTGTTTAATGTTGTACTATGTTTTTTTTTTTAAATGCTTTTGACAATCTATTTATTTGAATAAAAAAAAAAAACTAAGCAACTTTGCATAAACGACTGTGTAGCCAATGCCTCCACGAAGGGAACAGATGGCGGCACCAACCGCCTTGGAGATGATTTGTCAGTTTAATAAGTTGAGACCACCAAGGTTTAGTGATGGAACAGATCCTCTTGCCTATGAGGAATGGCTAAGAAGGATGGAGAATTTGTTTGAAGTAATGGACTGCCCCGAAAATTTTAAAGTACGTCTGGCGACCCATCAGTTCGAAAAGGAAGCAGAATTCTGGTGGGGCACTGCCAAACCTCGAGCGGGTGAACCAGCTCTAACTTGGGAACAACTAAAAACTGTGATGGATGCTCAGTATTACCCACGAGATGTAAAGAGGGCAAAGGAACAAGAATTTCTACGGTTGAAACAAGGCCAAATGAGTGTGATAGAATACGCGGCGAAGTTTAACAAGCTTAGTCGCTTTGCTCCTAATCAAGTCGCAACTGAAGAAATGAAGATGGACCACTTTGAGCAAGGCCTTAAAGGACCCATTAAGCGGATGATAGCTGGGCATGTTTTCACCAGCTTCCAGGAGATGTACCAAAGGGCGGTGAAGATAGCCCGAGTCATAGCTGAAACCGAAGAGGAAAGTCGGCAGATTGGCCCAGCAAAAAGAAAAGTTTAATCAAGGAGGGTCCAGTACCCAGAGAAGCAATAAGATCAGCAACTTCGACAACCGGGGAAAAGGAAAACAAGTTGTACCAAGGCAGGCACTGGAACCCTGCAACCAATGTGGGCATATGCACTCTGGTCGGTGCCGATATGGCACACACGAATGCTATGGGTGTGGGTCTACGGACCACAAAATTGCAAATTGCCCCAAAAAGGCGTGGAATCGGCAGAATAGTACACAAGGTTCAGGCACGGGGGCTAATCCAGTTCCACAAAGAGGCCGACCTCCTGTGAATACAACTTCAGAAGGCAAACGAGGTGGAAAAAGGCCGCAAGCAGGTGGCCGGGTGTTTAGCTTGGAAGGAGGTGAGGCGGAGGACCTCACTGCCACCGTATCAGGTACCCTTTTTGTTAAACATCTTTATGCTTATGTTTTATTTGATTCAGGTGCCACGCATTCTTTTGTAAATCCTACCTTTGCAAGGAAACTCGCTAGTAAGCCCAGTGAAATGGATGCACAATTATGTGTGACTACCCCCTTAGGGTCTGCTTACTATACCGACCTTGTCTTTAAAGACTGTGCTATTCAATTGGAAGGGAGAACTCTCCCTGTAGACCTAATACAGCTGGATATACAAGGTTGGGATGTTATTCTAGGGATGGACTGGTTAATGAGACATAAAGTTACTATTGACTGCGAGAGAAAGCTGGTTACCTTCACGGCCTCCAATGGAGAAAGAGTAACCTTTAAAGGAAGTGGCCACCAAGTAACCATTCCAACGGTATCTGCTATGCAAGCACTCAAAATGTTGAAGAAAGGATGTCAGGGCTATTGGTGTGCAATTGAGGTCGCAGAACTAAGGAGCCGGACTTGAGTGAGATTCCGGTAGCGAGGGAATTTCCACAGGTGTTTCGAGAGGTACCGGGGCTACCACCCGACAGAGAAATCGAATTCACCATTGAACTAGTACCTGGAACTGCTCTAATATCCAAGGCACCTTATCGAATGGCACCTGCGGAATTGGCAGAGTTGAAAACTCAGTTGCAAGAGTTACTAGATAAGGGGTTAATTCAGCCTAGTGTTTCACCCTGGTGAGCACCAGTACTATTTGTGAAGAAAAAAGATGGGAGTTTGAGGTTATGTATTGACTATCGAGAACTAAATAAGGTAACGGTCAAGAATAAATACCCACTTCCTCGAATTGATGACCTGTTTGATCAACTGGCTGGTGCTTCGGTGTTCTCAAAGATTGATTTGAGATCGGGGTACCATCAATTGAAGATCAAGAAGGGGGACGTGCCTAAAACCGCTTTTCGCACTCGATATGGCCATTACGAGTTCTTGGTGTTACCGTTCGGACTAACGAACGCTCCTGCCTTCTTTATGGACTTGATGAACAGAGTCCTTAAGCCCTTCCTACATAAATTTGTAGTGGTGTTCATCGATGATATCTTGGTATACTCCAAGACCAGGGAAGAGCATGCGAACCACTTGCGGATGGTGCAGAAAACCCTAGAGGAGCACGAGTTATATGCCAAACTTAAAAAGTGTGAGTTCTGGTTAGAAAGGGTGCAATTTCTGGGACACATAGTGACCAAAGATGGCATCTCGGTGGACCCGGCAAAGGGAGAGGCCATTGTAAACTGGCCAAGACCAACGAACGTCTCCGAAGTGCGAAGCTTCTTAGGTATAGCGGGCTACTATCGAAGGTTTGTAGAAGGATTTTCAAAACTAGCCTTACCTATTACCCAACTACTTCGGAAGACCACTAAATTTGAATGGATCCCGGAGTGTGAAGATAGTTTTCAGGAGTTAAAGAAACGTTTGGTATCTGCACCAATATTGGCAATACCCGAAGGCAATGAAGGATTTGTAATCTACAGTGATGCGTCCAAGAAGGGACTGGGTTGTGTATTAATGCAGAAAGACAGAGTTATTGCTTATGCCTCTCGCCAATTGAAGCCCTATGAAGAGAATTATCCAACACATGACCTAGAATTGGCCGCGGTGGTATTTGCCTTAAAAATCTGGAGACATTATCTCTATGGAGTAAGGTGTGAAGTATACACTGACCACAAGAGCTTGAAATACATCTTTTCTCAAAAAGATTTAAACATGAGACAAAGAAGATGGCTAGAACTCCTTAAGGATTATGATATGGAGATCAAATATCATCCTGGAAAGGCAAACATGGTGGCTGATGCACTAAGTAGAAAATCCATAGGGTCTGTAGCCTGTCTACTTACACAAGAAAAGAGACTCCTAAGGGAGCTCGACGTGCTACAAATAGAGGTAGTACTGCGAGGAAATCAAGGCTACTTGACAGCGCTTCAAGTCTCTTCGCCATTGATCGAAACGATCAAACAACAGCAGAAGGATGACCCTGAACTTATGAGGAAAAAGAAAGGCATGGAAGAAGGAAAGAATAAGGAATTCTCCATCCGAAATAAGGTACTTTGGTATGGGAATAGACTGTGTGTACCGAACATAACAGCTCTCAAGGAGGAATTGTTAAAGGAGGCGCACAATTCTACACTTGTTGTACACCCTGGGAGTACAAAGATGTACCATGACTTGAAGACCCATTACTGGTGGAATGGCATGAAAAGGGATATCGCAGAGTACGTGGCTCGATGCCTTACGTGCCAACGGGTGAAAACCGAGCATCAGAACCCTGGAGGTTTACTGCAACCCTTGCCAATTCCTGAGTGGAAATGGGAACACATCACCATGGATTTCATGATTGGAATGCCAAAAACCATCAAATAACACGACGGTGTGTGGGTTATAGTTGACAGATTGACCAAGGCTGCACACTTCTTGCCCATCAAGGCCACTTTCACCTCTGAGCAACTAGCTAACCTATATATTAAGGAGATAGTTAGACTGCATGGTGTGCCACTCAGTATTGTGTCAGATCGCGATACCAAGTTTGTATCTCGCTTCTGGCATGGGTTTCAAAGAGCAATGGGTACAAAATTACGATTAAGTATGGCCTTCCATCCTCAGACGGACGGTCAATCCGAAAGAACTATTCAAACTCTGGAGGATATGTTGAGAGCCTGTGCCCTCGATTCTGCTGGAACTTGGGATCATAACCTGCCTCTGGTTGAATTTGCGTACAATAATAGTCACCATGCCAGTATAGGCATGGCTCCTTTCGAGGCATTATATGGTAGGCGTTGCAGAACTCCAATTTATTGGAATGAAGTAGGGGAAAGGGAACCGTCCAAAGTTGACCTAATCGATTAAACGATCGAAACAATTAGGACAATCCGCAAGAGGTTACAAGCTGCACAAAGTAGACAAAAGAGCTACGCGGACAATAGGAGAAGGCCATTAGAATTCGAAGTTGGAGACCATGTGTTACTCAGAGTATCTCCACTTAAAGGAAGCATAAGATTTGGACAAAAAGGAAAACTCAGCCCAAGATTCATCGGGCCATTCGAAATTTTGCAGAAAGTAGGATCGGTTGAATACCGATTGGCCTTACCGCCCTCATTGCAAGGCATCCACGATGTATTTCACGTATCCAATCTTCGGAAATATGTCTCGGATCCGGATCATGTCATTCTATATGAGCCCTTACAAGTCAAGGAAAGTCTTACTTACGTGGAAGAACCCGTTCGGATTTTGGAAAGGACAGAAAGGAAGCTCAGAAATAGGAGCATTCCCTATGTAAAGGTGTTATGGAAACATCATAAGGTGGCAGAAGCAACTTGGGAATTGGAAAGCGAAATGCGTGAAAAATATCCCGCATTATTCTCATCAGGTGAGCAAATTTCGAGGACGAAATTTTTTTAAGGGGGGAAGAGTGTAAGGGCCACGCTTTCATTCTACTGCTGACTAATTGCTTCAATTGCTAAATTTACCGGTTGCATTTGAGTTATAGCTCGGCTAAAATATTAAACCGACTATGTGAGTTTTAACGGATAATTTCATTAAAAAGAACGATTATTTGATTAATGTTATCCTCGATGTTACTTATTTATAAAATTATTGAAGCAACGCTAAATCGAGTTTTTAAAATCGTTTTTCGTTTTACTTAGTTGAATCCCAAAGTTTAAACTGAAATGTTAATTGCGGGACGTTTCGATTCAGATTTAGCCTAGTCTTTAGCAGGTACGGGATCGGGATTCAGTTGAATGATGTTATTGAGTCACAAAAAAAAAAAAAAGGAAATTGAAAAGGGGGAAGGGGGAACCGAAGTCGGGCAGAACCCGACCCCCCTGCACACTCTCGCTCTCTCTCTCTGCCACGCTCTCTCTCTCCCTCGCTCTCTCCGGTCACCGGTCGCCGCCTGGTGACACCACCGGCCTTCACGTGTCGCCGGCAAGAGGAGGAACCGCCTGGTCCCCTCAACCACGCGTCCCAGCCACCCAATCCTCCAACGAATCTCGTCCACTTCGCACGGCTATTTACCCACGCGTCTCCTTCACCAGAACCGGCCGCCCAGTTGCCGTTAACCGGCGGCCCGCCTTCCTTTCGGCCTCCCCTATAAATTCGAACGAATTCAAGCCTCAATTAGTCACAAGTGACACCAAATCGTGGGCTAGGGCTTGGATTCGCTACTGTCGGGGCTTGGGTTCGAGTCTAGCAGCGTGGAATCTTGGTGGTTTACTGTTCAGAGCCGAAATTAAGCTAATTTGAGTGAGTATTCTTGCTCTCCTGAACTGATATTATGATTCAAGAATGTTTAGCCTGGAGGCTATTGCATGTCAGTGTAGTTTAGGCTAATTCCATGGGATGTGTATTGAGGATAAATGCATGTTATGTTAGGTTGAATTTACACTCAAATTATGTGAATATGTATACTGACAGATTACACCTTATACATGCGCCTATCCCTTGCTGTTTTTCATGCCTGTCTGACATAGTTTTAGCCTAAATCTGTATGTATAAAACTGTTAGAATGCAATGGGAAATTGCTGAGTTTTATGCCTGTCATGCATGCCTAAAAACAGTTGAAACTAAGGTGGAATTATGCATGCTGAAGCTGTCCGAAGAGTGCCTTAAATTAGACGATTTTCAGGCCTAAAACGATGGTGTTTAACTAAGTTAATTTATGCCGAAAAAGCATTTCCGAATTAACATGTTAGCATTTGAAGCGATGTTTGTTTAATTGAGTTAATTCATGCATGCAACCTTCGAGTGCCTGAAATTAGAAATCAAAGTGAGTTTCATGCCTTTAGTGTTGATTCGAATAAATGTAATTACTAAGTTTATCATTCGAAATGAATTACATGCTTTTAGCGTTAATTCGAATGCCTGTAACCGCTAAATGTTTGAGATTTTACCTCGAAGTGAATTAAATACCTTTAGCCTCGAATCGAATCAAACTAATTATCTCACGCATGTGACTTTAATTCGACGAACCATGTATGTTAGGCATTAATGCGATTTCATATAGTTAAATCATACCAAGAAAAGGGGTTAGTTGAAACGAATCATGAAAGTTTAGATTTAACGTATACATGTATAACCATATGAATGCTTTCTCGAGATTGTATATATATATATATATATACACATACATGTGTGGTTGGATGTATTCGTTGGTTGCAGCACTCGATTGATCGTTAATGCTTAAAGTGGTAAGTTCAGCAACGGTAAGCACGTAAGCTATGCATTACCTTTTAGTATCTCGCATTGACTAGGTTGCTAGATTATGAAATTAAAACCGAGATGGTAGTTGGATGGTTCGAGGAAGAACTATGAGTGGTTCGAGGTCTTTGTGGTACGGTGCTTGTGAGGAGGGAGTTCGGGTTATGAAATTACCGCAATCGTGTGGATTGCGAGGCCATGTGTGGCTCATTGTGTTGAAATGATTACGAAGTGTTTAAATGTGATGTGTGTGTTTCCCTTTCCTTGTATATTTAAAATGTAACATGTGTATGGAAGGGGGATGTTTTGACTAATGACTTTTCATGTGTTTTAAATGAACAATAGCCATGTCTAGTAACGAGCTATGGCCTATTTTAGCTATTCAAATAGTGTTTGGGAGGAATCCCTAAAACGTTTTAACAAAAGGGAGATGGGAATTATACGTTGAATGATTTTATTGTTTGAAACGGAAAACTACTAGCCGTTATGGCCGATACGCTTTAAGTGGCTAAGATAATGTG
This sequence comes from Carnegiea gigantea, assembly GCA_029747015.1. Classification (NCBI taxonomy): domain Eukaryota; kingdom Viridiplantae; phylum Streptophyta; class Magnoliopsida; order Caryophyllales; family Cactaceae; genus Carnegiea; species Carnegiea gigantea. The sequence goes on from JAKOGI010001071.1 coordinate 68,434, forward strand.
CTGCGGACAATATGATATGATGTATGTTAACCTAGGGGATAAGTCCGGATAAACCCTAGAGGCCCTGACGAGGGCTAATGTAATGGTCCGATATGTTATATGTAGCCATCCCGAGAGTAAGAGCTTAGGCGTGAGCGTTAGGTCTCACTATGGGGTCGAGAATAGTTCTCACCCAATCAGCACCCTGTAATGATCTTATGCCAGAAGTATTTTCCTACCAAGATAAGAAAAGCAATTGGCCTTTGCCATTTTATATATTTTAAAGAAAAAGAATGTTTTACGGGCCCAAAGAGGCCATATGGAATGAATATGAAATGCTTACAAGGGTCGTTTTACGTACGTAATGCGAAATGTAAACTCTTCCAAAAGATTGAGAACCTCAAGGTTATGAAATGCTTTCAAATGTTCAAAGAAAGTTTCATTGCAGATTTAAAGAAAATGTTCTTAAATATGATGAATGTGGCTTCAAATAGAATATGTGTCATGCTAGTGAATCGTGAAATGACATTCAAATGTGCCTAGTGAATACATAAGTCATGACTTGTCCGATATTTATGTTCTTCAACCTGTGTCCTATAATATGTTGCCTAATACCATGTTAGTAGTAGCTAATTGCTTGATAAGTGAATATTATGGGTATTAATGCTTGAAAAAGGTTTTGTTTTAAGGAGTGGAGGAACACTCACTGAGCATGTGGTGGCTCACTCCATTTCCTCTCCCCTTTTTCCCCCAGGTGAAGAATGAATGGACCGCTAGTTGCTTCCGCTGATGTATCTATAATGTGAAGTTGTGAAGCCATCTGAAGTGATGCTTTGTTTTAAGAAAGTGCGTACGTTGGTCATGTAGTGGCTCAAAGGCTCTGGCAGTATGAACCTATGTAAAACTTTTGTAATAAATGTTTGTAAAGGGCTTAAGCCCCACCACGAGTGTGTGACTCGCTGGTACTCCTAGTTATTTTGCATTTTGGTTTAAAAGTTCACAGGTACCCTGAACTTCATAATGTAATTTTGGAAATTGTTGTAATTACAGACGGAACTCTGCCGGTTTCACCCCAGGTTTTCCTAACCTAAGCTAAAGTTTGGTAAAACAATTAAGAAGAAAGTTAAAAGAAGAAGAGCTTTAGGGGTCTCCCTCGAGGGATCCTGGCGGTGTGACATTCCTGAAAGGTAGTCGGGGGTGTTACAAGAATTGAACTTACTTGTTCACTTATAAGAACCTTTTTAGACTTGTCATCTTTAGATTTTCTTTTAAAAATGCACATGTCTTTAAGGAACTTAGCATAGGCTGGGATCTGTCTAATTACTTCTAAGAGGGGAAGATTGACCTTAACTTGCTTAAAAGTGTCTAAGATGTCATCTCTTTGCTTGTCTTTCTTGGAAGGGAAAGGAGCATCCAAAGCTTGAGGGTAAGGAACCCTTGGCTTATATGTCACAATGGGGTTAGACACAACAGGAGAGGGGGATAGGTCATTCTCTTTTTCAATCTCAAGGTCACTCTTCATGGTCTTAAGTCCTTCATCTTTATCATGTTTCTTCTCACTCACCTTGTTATCCACTTCTTTACCACTCCTAAGAACCATTACAGCTTTCAATTGTTCAAATTGCTGGCCTTTAGGGTTCTGGATGGGATGACTCGAAAGTTTTCCTTCTTCTCTTTTACCTACAGCTATGGCTAGTTGCCCAAGTTGGGTTTCTAATTTAGCTATAGATTGTGAGTGAGAGTAAATTATATGCATTTTAGACTCAATGCCTTGGACCTTAGAATCAACATTTTGCACAACAGAGGTCAAGGTTCCAAGGGCAGAAATTACCTTGTCTATATCAGAGCTCCCAGATGGAGCTTGATGGGAAGAGGGAAGAGCATATCTCTGGTTTTAAAAACCAGGAGGGGTAGGTCTGCTAGACTGGGTCTGAGGATTCTCAACATTTTGAGACCTCCATGAAAAATTAGGATGATTCTTCCAACCATGATTACAGGTATTAGAATAAGGGTTGTTGGGGGGAGGAAATCCTTGGGCAGCATTTACTTATTCAGTCACACAGTCAGACTTACCAAGACACGGACAATCAACAGAAGCATGCATGGGACTAGCACAAATCGAACACACATCTTGCATATTAGGGGCATTAGACACTTTATTCATACATAACAATTGATCAAATTTCTTAGCTAAAGCATCAACTTTACTAGAAAGGTCAATTGAATGTGAAACCTCATAAATCCCCCCTTTACTTCCTAAGTGTCTAGGCAAATCAGAATGTGAGGAAGTAGCATGCAGGTGTGAATTTTCACTCAAATGTTCAAATAGTTCCCAAGCTTCTTCAGGAGTTTTATACAAAAAACTACCACCACATGATGCATCAACCATCTGCCTATTATGCTCATCTAAGCCAGAGTAAAAACTCTGGACAAGTTGCCACATAGGGACCTCATGATGAGGACAACATCGCAACAATTCTTTAAACCGTTCCCAACTTTCATGCAACTGCTTATTTTTATTTTGTGAGAAGGTGGTTATAGTACGTCTTAAGGCAGTCAGTTTACCAATGGAGAAAAACTTTTTCAAGAATTCCTTTTGCAATTGATCCCAAGTGGTGATATTGGTCTTAGTGTCCAACCAAGTTTTAGCTTTATCTTTTAAAGAAAAAGAAAAAAGCCGCAAGCGAAGAGCATCATCAGAAATATTATTTAAGAACACAGTAGAGCAAATCTCTAAGAATGCATCAACATGCTTGAAAGGATTTTCAGACTCTAGCCCATAAAACGACGGAAACATTTGGATAAGAGAATGTTTAATCTCAAATGGCACCGTAACAGTGGGCATACGGGTTCTTGTTGGTGAGTCATAAGTGGCAGGAGTGAAATATTCTTTAAGTTGCTTAGGTGGTGGGGTTGGTTGTTCTTCAGCCATTTTGTTCTTAGATTCTGATTTCTTAGCTCTTATCTCACGAAGAGAGCGTTCAATTTCAGGATTATATGGTTCAAGATCTAAGCACAAAGAACGTCTACCAAGTATATACCAACAAACAACAAAAAGAAAAGAATATAATCACTACAGTAATAACCACCAAACAAAATAAAAGAGAAAAAAGAAAAGAGATAAGAAGAGAGAAATGAAAAAAAAAATAAAAATAAACAAATAAACAAATAAAAGAAAGAACCAAGGGAACGGGGAAAATAACAAAAAATAATAAAGCAAAATAAAATAAATAAATTTAAAAAAAGAACAAAGGAAATAAAAGGGGAAGGGATTGTTAGATTAGGTGCAATAAATAAAATAACCAAAAAAAAAAAAGTTAGATTAGGTTGTTAGATTAGTGGGGAAAGGGGAAAAAAATAAATTAAAAAAATAGATTAGGTTAGAAGGGATAGGGAAACTAGTTAGATTAGAAAGGAGCGGGAAGAACAAAAATAAAATGGTTAGATTAGGAGGGATTGGGGAATGAAACAACAAAAGAAAAGGGAAGGGGAAGGAGAATAAAATAAATAAAATTGTTAGATTAGCAGGGAAGAGGGAAAAAAGAAATAAATAAAAGGAAGAGAAAATTTAAAAATCACTGTACGTTCCCCGACAACGGCGCCAAAAGCTTGATGTGGATTTTATATGTATGTTTTAAAACCCTTTTTACTTGTAAGTGCACAAGGTTAATTGTAGAATAGCGAGTATTGGGGTGTCGATTCCGCGGGGAACAATAGTGATTCTTAAATTTAACCTTTCCGATTATAAAGAATAATCACAATTTTATGAGTTCGATTATCAATATAATTTAAGGAACAAAAGAAGAGTAAGTGAGTAGCAAATTAGAGAGAATTCAAATAGGAGAAAAATCTAGGACTTCGGATTTTACCTTTGATGCCAATATTAATTACTAATTCAAATGGGGTTTCAATTTGTCTCTTGTTCAACCTAAGCTACAAGCATTAGGTCATGAATTGAAAAGATGATTATAATTATAAAGTGACATAATTTATCTAGTGGTTTAGCATGAATTATTCTTTTTAGACATAACTCATCTAATTTCTAGCATAAATTATTCAATTTAAACAATTATAATTTTAAGTCCAATTACATAATCATGATATTAGTCTACAAGGTCTAATATTCATTTGAGATAGCAAATTAAACTAGTGTCATCAACATGATTAAACATTAGTATTAAAATGCATGAGTAGATGATGATCAAATGTAAACTCAAGATTATGCAAAAGAGACAAGAACAACCCCATAAGAATTTAGCAAAATAATATTATTACCAAGGATCCATCCTAATCCTAGAATGAGTAGTTTAGCCGGCCATAGTTAGCAAAAACACCATTGGAATTGGTATATTTCACTTCCTATGCCCAAACCTTATACTCAATTACACAAAATTATGAAACTTAGTGTAAACTCTCAAAGTTGACTCACAAATGAGATGAGAAGAGAAGAGAAAAATAGCTAATGAAGCTTATTTTCTTCCAAACCTCTCAACCCAAATGGTTTTGTCTTCCAAAGATTCTCTCTAGAAAAATGAAAGATGGAAGAATAAGAAGATGCTTGAGTAAGAGAGTGGATGAATGTGTGTGTATCCTTTTTCCCTCAACCTTGGCCCCTTTTATAGTGGAAAATCCACCCCTTAGGATACCCCCAAAATTAATGGAAATTAATTCCAATTAATTTGGGATGTTACATGCATGGTTATGGCTAGTCATAAGTATAATATTAATTTGCTTAATTGCTTTGACTAGGTAAACAATTGATCATGTGGAGAATAGAGATGAAGAGTAGATGAGTTGATGTTGGCTTGGACTTGCTGGGAGGCATGACTGGGCTGCAGCATAGGCCCATACGGAAAGAAAGGAGATAAGGAAAAAATAAAGGGGGAGGCAAGCTAGAGCCACTGGGCCGTCAAAACAGGCCCAAACGGAGGGAGAAAAGAAGTGTGGGAATGAGGACGAGAAAGCTGGTGCTGGGCCAGGCCCAGGCGGAGGAAAAAAAAAAGAGAGAGAGAGAGAGGAGGCTGGGTTGGAGTTTGACAATGGGCCGCGATGCACAGGCCCAAGCATGGCTGCCTTGCTCTTCTTCTTTCCTTCTTTTGGGCTCTTGGACTTGGACTTTAGGCATTGCACTTGTGAAAAATCCAAGTAAAATTGAACAACTCCTCCCAAATTCTTTCATTTTATTTCTACCTGAAAATCATATAAAATATGCATTATTTTCCATAAAAATATATTTCAAAGACATAAAAGTAGGTGCAATGAGGGAGAAAGTTATATATAAAATATGAATTGTCATTAACCAATGCATGCAAATGAGCTAATTTTGAGGTTAATGAAATGTGTTTAGCTTCGAATCAAGTAGATTAGCTAATGCATGTTAAAGGAATTAATTTCGAAGTTATATAAACGTGTTTAGGTTCGATTCGAGTTAAACTAGCTAATGCATGTAAACGAATTAAATTCAAAGCTATTGAAATATGTTTAGTTTTCATTCGAACTTCTTTTTAGTACATTCATGCTTAGGAAAGTTACTTCGAAATGCATTGTCTACGTTTAGAATCAAATTATGTTTGATTTACTGAATAAAGTGTTGTCGATTTATGGATAAATGTGGCTATATGTACGCTTGTTGTAACGCACCGCTGAATGGTGCTAGTTGCTCAGGTAAGAGCTTAAACCTTACTCCCTTTTTCATAAGCTAATATGATAATATATTGTGATTAATAAATCGATGAATCGAGTTGGTAGTTGGATGGTTTGAGGAAAGAATTATGAGCGTTCGAGGTTTTGTGGTACGGTGCAAGTGAGGAGGGAGATTGGGTTGTGAATTAACCGCAATCGTGTGGATTGCGAGGCCATGTGTGTCTCACTATGTTGAAATTTTTATGCAGTGCTTAAATGTGATATGTGTAAACCCCTTTCTTGTTGTATGTCTAAGATTTAAAGTGTGTGTACGAGTGATGTTTTAACAAAGAATATTTCACGTGTTTTTAAACCCAAAAGTAGCCCTGTCTAGTAACGAGCTACGGCCTATTTTAGCTATTCAAATAGTGTTTGGGAGGAATCCCTAAAACGTTTTTTTTTAAAAAAAAAAAAAGATGTGAGTTATACGTTGAATGATTTTATTGTTTGAAACGCAAAGTTATTAGCCGTTATGGCCGATACGCTTTAAGTGGCTAAGATAATGTGCTGCGGACAATATGATATGATATAATGTTAACCTAGGGGATAAGTCCGGATAAACCCTAGAGGCCCTGACGCGGGCTAATGTAATGGTCCGATATGTTATATGTAGCCATCCCGGGAGTAAGAGCTTAAGCGTGAGCGTTAGGTCTCACTATGAGGTCGAGAATAGTTCTCACCCAATCAGCACCCTGTAATGATCTTATGCCAGAAGTACTTTCGTACTAAGTTAAGAAAAGCAATTAGCCTTTGCCATTTTAAACGATTAAAAAGGAAAGGAAGTTCTTTCTATGGGCCTAAAAGACCATATGAAATGAGATATGAAATGCTTATAAGGGTCGATGCATGACCAATACGAAATGAAATGTCTTTTGAAAGAACAAGAGCCTCAAGAGGCTAAGCAAAGTGCTTTCAAGAAAAGAAGAAAGGTTTTCTATGCATGTTATGTGCTTTTCTTAAGAATGAAAAGTGAATGAGATTTCAAGTAAGGTTAAGTGAAGTCTTTTCAAAAAAAAAAAAAAAAAGAAAGATGGTTGTGCATATCATTTGAATGAAATCTAAGTAAAGTATTATGTGAACATTCCAAGTATAACTTATGAATGAGATGTTAAGTAAAATACGATTATGAAAAGGAAAGCCTAATAAGCATGTTTCACACATACCCTATGAATGACACTTGAAATATGTGTGCGCCTTATGCATATCATATGAATGAAATGCCAAGACAAGAATGATTATGAAATAAAAAGATAACTTTATATGCACATCATACGAATGAGGTCTCATGCATAGTTTAAACTGGAATGCTAAGAAGTTATATTTGTGAAAAAGAAAGATCCCTATGCTTAGCCTATAAAAGAAAGTTTCTATGCTTAGCCCTCGATGCTTGCTTATGTGCTAAGTGCTTGTTAGTGAAGAAATTCAGAGGCTTAAACATGAATCTGAATGACTAAAATGAAGTTTATGGTTAGTAGTATCTTACAAGAACTTCGAGAATGCCTAATATGATAGTAAAGTATGAATTCGTGATATGTGACTATTAAAGATGTTATTGCTTGCAACGGTTTTGGCTTTAAGGGAGTTGGGGGACACTCACTGAGCGTGTGGTTGCTCATCCCACTACTCTTTCCCCCTTTTCCCCAGGTATTCTTTGTAACAGGAAAAAGATTGAATCAGCTATGATAAGATGGAATCTGTTCATGCTTGCAAGGTGTCGTTTGTACTCATTTGAGGGGATCTTACATGTTTAATGAAGTCACGTTATGTATTCTCAGTTTGAAATATTTATAAACAGGTATTCTAAGTTCATGTAATGCATATTGTTTCTGAGTCACTCTGCATGGCCTTATGAGCCAACCATCTAGTCAGTTAGATGCCTTTTGGTTAAAGTTAGCTATGTTTGGGATGTAAACCCCAATACTCCGGTTGTGTGAACTGTTGAGTTGTATCTTTCGCTTTTCCTTTATTAACAAACTATTCTGTTTGGTGTACTCCGAGCGGGTGGCTCGTTGAGTTATGAACTCCGGCGTGTGGCCGTTGAGTTTCTTTTAATGTTTTGCGCTTCTGTTGATTACAAGGACTTTTTGTAAGGCTTTTAGCCTGGAAACGGTCAGTTTTTAGGGGAAACTCTGTCCGTTTCGTCCGAGAATTTCAGTAAGAAGTTAGGAAACGTAATGCTTCCGGCCTTAGGGGTTGGGGGTGTTACATTGATGGTATAAGAGCAAAGGTCCTGCGACCATAGGCCGCGATCTGAGTCTTGCATTCATATAGTCCGATAGGAATGCGTTCATAATGATGTGATATATGCCTACTAGGTCTACAATTGTGCGTTTAATACGAATCTTAGCGTATTTAGCTAGCTAGGTACTCCTCAAGTGAGCTCATTAATCGAGTGAATGAACGAATTGTTAAGGGTGTAAGCCGAGTAACTTGTTTTCTTATGAATGAGTTAAGTATTAGTCCAATCGAAGGTTGTTTGTTTCTTGCTTATACGCCTTGACGGTTTGAAATTGAATGATTGGAAAGTCTTCACTCTAAGCCCATCTTTGCCCCCGAAGTACGATTTGCTCCTCGGGCCCCATAATGGAGTGAGCAGACGTACTCAAAGGTTGGTGGAGAGAGAGGTAGAAGCAGTTAGACTATTTCCTTTCGAAAACCTAAGGACCTTACAGGTTAAAGCCTTTTGTTTAGGGAGTTAGAGCCGAGCCAAGTTTTCTTGCACCGAAGGTTTAACTCTCAGTTAGTGATGATGAGGTAGTTTAGATTCGCAAATATGCGCCCTTATGTTTATCAAATGTTGCTCGTAAATGCGTATGTGCTAAGATGTGTACATTGATAGAATCCTTCGTTTTGAGCTAGGAAAGGAATGATTGGAAATTTGCTGCTATGATTGATAATCCTACTAAATGGTACCTGGCTAATGTGAATTTTGAATTGCCTGAGTGAAATTAAAGGATATTTTCGTATGCATGCTTGAAAAACTATGTGCTAGCGGTAGGATGTGAATAAACATTGCGTAAAGTGTACCTACCGTTCTTCTTCTTTGCCATTGATACCTAATCCGTGTATTACTTGCTTTCTATTATATGGATTGTTATCCGTGATTGGAGTGACGATGTTTTGGCTTGGACGAACCCTAATACACCTAGAAAGCGAAAGGGAGGAAGAACCTAGCAGATTTGGAATTGTACATAGTAATGATCTCCACTAAGGTAGGCGAACTACAGTGAGGCCCATATGATCACCTATGGGATAGGTGTACCTTGTAGACCCTCAACACATACCTATAAGACCGTTAACACTGTAGTTCTTACCCATGCTAGTTGATTGATGATCAGCCGTACGTTTTATGAGTGAGTGATACAGTTAATACATGTCATTGGAGTTGCTTATCATGAACTTTAGTTGCGTAGTGGCTGGATTGATTAAGTGGTTTAACCTATGCGAACCATTGCTTGTACGATCTCTAAGTCATTACTTGCACTCCACAAGTTCTATTATCCCATGATACGGTTTGAACAACTATATACATACGCACTTAATGCATAATGTGGTGACCTTAGGTGTCTATCTTCACCTTTGCTTGCCTTTGTGCAATCCATGCTTGACTTGCGTTTGGTTTGGTAGGTGACTTGACTCTCCAGGCGAATGAAGTTTCATAATACACGGCATGACATGACCTTTGACTCGTTGTTTGCATGCATGTATTCTTGCCGTAGCATTATCTTCTCAGTTGTTTCTATCAACATACCATGCTAGTTCATGCAATTCATGATTCTTCATCTTTAGTGCTCTGTTGTAGACCCTACGTGATGCCAATGTGAATTCGAGTGTTACTCCAAGTCCCTTCATTGTCAATGTGATGTAATGTGATGTTTTTACTGCTTAGGTGCGATGTGATAGCTTCCTGACCAATTGATTTGACTTTAGAATGACCCAATATCTTTATGTCTTTGAATGGACCTGACTAAGTTAACTGCCTTCATACGAACCTGACATATCCTGAATAAGTTGCCATGAATGTAAGGCCCATAAGTTAGCTGGAATTGATGTAAGAACATAGGAATGTCAATCATACATGCTTTCATTTTGTGAATTGCTTGTTATATGTATATCAACCGGTTTCATGTTACCTCCAATTCCTAAACTTGAATGCTGAAATGCTAATACTATGCAATACTATGTCATGCTATTATACTTAAATGATGCTATGTGATGCTATTATGCTTAAATGATACTATGTGGTGCTATGTGACATTTTTGTTATTCTAAATGTGTTATGGGAGTCTCCATGTTAATCATTGTGATCCCAAAAGTGACTTGAATTCATGTTTTGGAATGACACTACTAGCATGTGACCTTAAGATGTCATTGTCCCAATTGTCATACCTTTAGATGCCCACTTACAGGTGCATATGCATAGAGTTGTTGCTTTCCATGCGAACTGAGCCTAAATCATTGAAAATCTATGTTTCATTTTCAAAACAAACTCAATATGGTTGTCCATGCCAACTCATTTGCCCCTCTTCAATGCGATTTGCCCTCGGCGCCTAAATAGAGTGAGTAGACGCTTGAAGAGGACCGGCGAGGAGGAGACTGGATACCACAAGCCATTTCCTTTCGATTTAAAAGAAGTAATGTCTTCAAAATGAAGCCTTTTGAAAACCTATCGCGTAGATCCTAGTTATGTGTGCATTTTAGGAAAGATCGAACTTAGATTTAGAATTTCGGGGACGAAATTCTTTTAAGGGGGGAAGAGTGTAAGACCCCGCATTTTCATTTTCCATTAAGCTAACCAAATTTCCTTTTCACGTTCTAAATTCGTATTTTTAGTAACTGTATAAGTCAAATTATTATCGATGTGCTTTTGGGAGCTATAATTTCATTAAAAAGAGATTATTATTGCTATTATTGATTTCAAAGTCAATTCGTACCATTTATGCCTTTAAATTATATCGATAATTTAATTTAGTTGTTATTCAATTTATTTAGTCGTTTCCCGAGTTCGGTTAGGATTTCAAAACCTCAGAATTAGTTTCGTGGTTTTCGAAAAATCGAACCTTTATATATTTGGGAACGAATAGTGGATAGAAGGTCATTTTAGCGACTGGGTTTAGAATAGAAGGTTGCGAGGTTGAACCAACAATTGCAGTTGACTGAGCTATTGACCAAAACAACCCCCCCAAAAAAAAAGGGAGAGAGAGAGAGAAGGAAATGAGGGGCATTTTGGTAAAATGCCACCAGAACTTAAGCTACCTTCTTTCTCCCTCACGCAGACCACGAGCCCCATTCTCTCTCTCTTTGCTCTTCATCTTCATCCTCTTCTCTGGCTCCACAGACACAGCCTCAAGCTCCCAAAACTACATCAATTCTCCCTCTAACCAGCTTGTATTTCCGAATTCGTCCTTCCCCAGAACCGTGCAAGCCATTGCTGTGAATTTGGGCAAGAACGGAGCACAATTACCGCGGTTGTCGTCGGTTCTGGTGTGGATTTCGAGCGCCGGATACGTGCCCAGAACTGAGCCATGCAATCCCGTTTCTAGTTGCCTCAAATCTCCTCTAAATTGGGATTAAACTTGCAACTTCAAGCATCAAGCCAGTGAGTGAGAATATAGGTTGAAATTAGGGTTCGAATTGTGCGAATTGGGCACGGTTTGGGGTCTGTTCGTGCGTGGGTGAGCAAGAGCCAAGGAATTGGAGTCGTTCGAGCCCGTAAAGTTAAGCCAGCAGTCTTGGATTCACGTCTCTAGCTTGGAATCGAGGTGGGTGTTTCTCACCTCCTAAGTGTTAGTAGTTTCGAAATCGTTTTAACCTTTAAGTTGTGTTGTATGTTAGTTTAGTTAACTAAGGCTTGAAAAGTAACTTTGGAATTAATCATGCATGTTTAGAATCGATTGGAATCAATT
>JAKOGI010001071.1:85000-90000 GCA_029747015.1 Carnegiea gigantea
TCTTAGCCACTTTAAAGCATATGGGCCATAACGGCTAATATTTTGTTGTGCCATTTGGTAAAATTGTTTAACATGCAACTCACACCATTTCTAAAACATTTTAGGGATTCCTCCTAAACATTGTTTGAGTAGCTAAAGTAGGCCATTGCTCGTTACTAGACATGACTATCATTAGTTTGAAAACACGAGAAACGTTCTTTGTTAAATCACCACACTTTCACACATAGTGCATCTTAGACATAAAAGAGGGAAAGGGATTTGCACGTTTCACATTCAAATACTTCACAATCATTTCAACAACACAACGAGCCACACATGGCCTTGCAATTCACACGATTGCAGTTAATTCAGAACCCAAGCTCCCTCCTCACAAGCACCGTACCACAAGGACCTCGAACCACTCATACTTCTTCCTCAAGCCATCCAACTACCATCTCGGTTCCAGTTCATAATCTAGCATCCTAATCATGATGGTATACTGAAAAGCGACACATAAACTTATGAAACTTACCAATGCTGGACTTATCGATTAGCCAACTAACAATTAGCAGCGCGCTGCAACCAACGGTTATATCCAAGCACTCATATATATATATAGACACACACACACACACACACACACACACACACATAAGCATCCATAAGGGCTAAACTTAATAAGAAGCGCAGGGTGTGATTGGCATTCATGTAGGTTAGCTAGGAGTCGTAAACAAGTCATTCTAAAGCCAAACATAACTCTCTAAATGGACAAGTATTAACTTCATATTACCTTTAACCTATTACGTCATTTACATTTTCATGGTAAACATAAAACGACTCACTTATTGTATGACTATCTGTACCATTGAAGTCTAGCAAGAATCAAATATCTAGTTAAATATAGAATGAATCATTTGTTTAGGCTAACATGATCAATTAGGCATATTACGACCCTAAACTTCCGTTTGTCATATCACTGTCGCTAATCAAACCCATTTAGATCATTTTAGACATATTACGCCTTTAGACGTTTGTTCCTTTCATCGTAGTCATTTTCGAATCTAAATAAGTCGTTTAAGTGTAAGTCCTTTCAAGGTGTTCGTTCCCCTTCGACATTGTCAATCGGGCACGATTTAACTAAGCATACATAAGACGATTCTAAGCATTTAAAATGTGCTTCGAAGTTATTAAACGATTATAAAGTTAACTTAAATGTACATCCGTCGATACTAACATTTATAGTTCATTTCAAAGTCAATAAGCGATTATAAATTAATTAAACATATATACGCTGGTTCTAAACTTGCATAATTCATTTCGAACTAACCTTTTAGGCATGGATTAACTATATGCAATCGAATTAACACTTCAATCATGATTTACATCCATTGATTCGAATCGACGCTAAACATATTTAAATTACTTCGAATTAACATTTCAAGCATAATTTACATCCATTGATTCGAATCGACGCTAAACACATTAAATTGTTTCGAGTTAACATTTCAAGCATAATTTACCTAAATTGATTCCAAGCGATTCTAAACATGCATTATTCATTCCAAAGCTACTTTTTAGACCTTAGTTAACTAAACTAACATACAACACAACTTAAAGGTTAAAACGATTTCGAAACTACTAATACTTAGGAGGTGAGAAACACCCACCTCGATTCCATGCTAGAGGTTCATTCGAGGGCTGCTGGGTTTGGCTTTGAGTGCTGGAAAGACATGATTCCCTAACCCTTGGCTTGTTGATGACTCGATCAGACCCCTAACCCATGCTAAGAACACACGAACAGGCTCCAAAAACGTCTAACCCTCGCTCACTGATTCGAATGAGTGGTGGACAATCGATGCAACAAATTCACTCCCAAATTACAGAGGAATTGGAGTAATTACCGGCTAGATTGCATGACCAAGCATGGGTACGCGTTCGATGCCCCAAATCGTCGTCCAAACTCTCCAAAATCGCGATGAAATCCCTCGAATTTTGCCCAGATTTCACGGCTAAGAGTTTGTTTGGTGGTGGGGAAGGTTAAATGTGAGGAATTCTGAGCTGGGTTGAGGAAAAATCAATGGAATTCGGTGCTTGAGGCCAAGAGTGTAGAGAGAAGAAGAAGGAGATGCTGAAGGAGAGAGAGGCACGGGTGTTCGGGGGGGTACGCGAGGTAGAGGAAGAAGAAAAGGGTCAAACGCAATTACAAAAATACCCTTCTCTATTTTTTTCCTTTCTCCTTTTTTTTGGGACTCAAGCTGATCAGTAATCGGCACAGCTAGTCTAGTTCATATCCCGAACTCTAAACCCAAATCACTAATACGGCCTTCTACCGACTATTCGTTCCTAAATATGTCAAGGTTCGATTTTAATAAACCTCGAAACTAATTCTAAGGTTAACAACCTACTTGCATTCGGGAAGCGACTAAATAAATCGAATAACGACTAAATTAAACTACCGATACAGTTTAGAGGCACAAATCGCACGAGTTAACTTCAAAATGAATAATAGCAACAATAATTCTTTTTAGTAAAATTATGGGCTCCCATAAGCACATCGATAATAATTTAACTCATACAGTTACTAAAAATACGAATTTAGAACGTAAAAAGGAAAATTTAATTAGCTTAACGGAAAACGAAAATGCGGGGTCTCACACTCTTCCCCCCTTAAAAGAATTTCGTCCTCAAAATTTTAAATCTAAGTTCAGTCTTTCCTAGAATGCACACACATAACTAGGATCTACGCGATCGGTTTTCAAAAGGTTTCATTTTGCAAACACTACTTCTTTTAAATCGAAAGGAAATGGTTTATGGTATCCAGTCTCCTCCTCGCCAGTCCTCTTCAAGCGTCTACTCACTCTATTTAGCCGCCGAGGGCAAATCGCTTCGAAGAGGGGCAACTGAGTTGGCGTGGAAAACCATATCGAGTTTGTTTTGAAAAAGGAACAAAGATTTTTGATAATCTAGATTCAGTTCGCATGGCAAGAAATAATTCTATACAGATGCATCTATAGGTGAGCATCTAAAGGCATGACATTCGGTACAATGACATCTTAAGGTCATGCACTAGTAGTCTCATTCTAAAACATGGATTTCAAGTCAGGCAATTGCAAAAACTCACTTTATTGGCACTTGATTACAAACACATCAATGGCCACATACACAATCCTATCTATAGGTACTCCTATGGTCTCACGAAAGGCATCTATGCAAGCGTGCATGAATACAACCCTCTTCTAAATTCTAGAGGTCGAGGTTGTACCCTGAGGTTTGTCCAAACTATTTGGAGTTGACGAGCAATCAACCAACAGGGGTAAGAGCAACGGTATTATTGGTCTTACAGCCCTACATAGAGGTTTCACCACATGATGTCTTGAAAAGGGGACTGTGGAGGTCTGAGGAACTCCTCGTACAGATGGGAAGGTTCTACTTTCTGCTTAGAGCATTCTTACATCTACACGTGGTGCTTGTGCTTAAGAAGGTGTTGGGAAGGCATAAATTGTCGTCCTAGGAAGTAACGAGGTGATGCATGTGGTTTAACAATTCCAAAATCTGCTAGGTTCTTCCTTTCATCCCCATTCTAGGTGTGTTTGGGTTAATATAGTCAGGACACTATCATTCCTATGTAAGGGAATGGCGCTCCATGCCCCGATAGGCATAATGCTTAGCCGATTAGTGAGTAGCAGTGGTTACGTGTTGGAAGGAAAGGAAGGCTCTCTATGTAGGTGGAAGTCCAAGTTAAGGCCTCATCTAGGTATCAATGACACACATGTCAAGAAGGCTTTGAATAACCTTAGATAACAATCAGTAAGACTATCACAGTCACCTATATTGATATGCACGAGTTCCCGCTTAGTTAATCTAGCGAATGAGGAATTACGTAAAAATAAGGGTATCAGTTAGAAGGACTTTTAGTCAAGAAAACAATCTTGAAGTACCTACTAGTAACTTGTCATCAACACTTCAAGCAACGTACGTGCTTTGGCATATAGGCATTTGAAGCATCGATGGAAACAAATGCACGTCGTCAGATGCAACAGTAGGGCCTAACTTGGATAATTAGGAAGGTCTTTAACGCGGAAGAAAAGCCTTAACTCACCATTTAGAAAGTGTCTCAAGTCAATTGCATCCTATATAGGCCCCAAACAGGCATCAAAAATGCTCGTGTACTCAATAATTCACCCACATTCAGCAATTCTATCTATATGTATCCTTATGGCCTTACACAGCACATGATACCATAATAAATCTTTAAGACATGCGGACCCACATGTTGTCACATAGAAAGAACACCTAGACGTGTAAGTACGTGTGCAATCCTCCTTTTGCAGCATATGGTCAATGGCTTGCCCTAAACCCCATCCAATTTAGGAAAGATTGGTGTTCAGCAGCTAGTATTGTGTGAGTATGGTTGACATCAATGGCCTCATAGGCACACATTGAGGTCTTACGAGGTATATCTATCTTACAGGTGATCGTAAGAGACTCAAAGTAGGTTGCTTACCTTAGTAAGGATCATTCCTATGTACAATTTCAAAGTCTACTAGATTCTTCATCCCTTGCGTTTTCTAGGTTTATCAGTGTTCAATCTAATTAAAACATTGTTACCGCATTCCCGAATGGCAAAGATGGAGAATAGTAGGTACACATACGCGATGTTTAGCAAGGTCCTACCACTAGCATTCAGTCTTTCAAGCATGTACACGAGGGCAGCCCTTAATATACTTAGGAAACTCAGAATTCGAAAACGAAAGGTATCATTTACTAGGATTATCAATCATAGCAGCTAGTTTCCAATCATTCCTTCCCTAGCACATTACGAAGGATTCTATCGACGTACACATCATAGCACATACACATTTACAAGCAACATTTAATAAACATAAGGGCACGTATTTGGAAGTCTAAACTCCCTCTTCATTACTAACGGAAAGCTAATCCTTCGGTGTAAGATAACCTTGGCTCGATAGTCAAAACGACATTAACATTTCGAAACTTTGGATCCCAACGGTGAAAAATAG
>JAKOGI010001071.1:95000-105000 GCA_029747015.1 Carnegiea gigantea
ATTCGTTCCCAAATATGTCAAGGTTCGATTTTAATAAACCTCGAAACTAATTCAAAGGTTAACAACCTACTCGCATTCGGGAAGCGACTAAATAAATCGAATAACGACTAAATTAAACTATCGATACAGTTTAGAGGCACAAATAATACAAATTAACCTCAAAATCAATAATAGCAATAATAATTCTTTTTAGTAGAATTATGGGCTCTCATAAGCACATCGATAATAATTTAACTCATACAGTTGCTAAAAATACGAATTTAGAACGTAAAAGGGAAAATTTAGTTAGCTTAATGGAAAACGAAAATGCGGGGTCTCACACATACATATATACATACATACATATATATATATATATATATATATATATATATTTATATATATATGTATATATGTGTATATATTGTAACACCCCCAGCCCCTAGGCCAAAAGCGTTACGCTTTCCTAACTTCTTACTTAATTCATGGGACGAAACGGGCAGAGTTTCCCCTAAAAACTGACCGTTTCCAGGTTAAAAGCCTTACAATATGTCCCTGTAAATCAACGGAAGCGCAAATAATTTAAAACATAACTCAACGGCCACTCGCCGGAGTTCATAACTCAACGAGCCACTCGCTGGGGGTGCACCAGCCAGGTTGATTCATGAATAAAGAAGAAATGGACGATACAACTCAACGGTTAACAAAACCGGAGTATTAAGATTTACATCCCAAAACATAGCTAAATTAAACCAAGAAGACATCAACTAACTTGATGGTTGGCTCAGACGGCCATACAGAGCGACCTTTATACCATATGCATTATATGAATTAGAATAATCGTTTACAGACCTTTATAAACTAGGAGTATATTACAAGACTTCATTAAACACGTAAGATCCCTTCAAAGGAGCACATACGACGCCTTGTAAGCAACAATAAGTTCCTTCTGGACTTATCTTACTCAACTTCTTCCTGTCAGAAAGAAAACCTGGGGAAAAGGAGAAAGAATAGTGGGATGAGCAACCACACGCTCAGTGAGTGTCCCCCAACCCCCTCAAACCCAAAACCGTTGCAGGCAATACTATCTTTACTAGTCACATATCATGTTTCCATACTTTACTATCATAATAGATATTCATGCAACCTTTATGGGAGGATCACTAAACATAAACTTCATTTCGACCCCTCAATCATATTTCTAGGTTCCTTAATGATAGAGTTCTTTTCTAGCAAGCAGCTAGGCACGCGAGTAAGCATCGAAGGCTAAGTATGAGGATCTTTTCTTTTCATAATGTAACTTCCTAACACTCCATTTAAACTACGCATGAACCCTCAATCATATGATGTGTATATAAGGTTATCCCTTTTCATAAATACACTTTTCTTGGCATTTCATTCATATAATATACACATCACACACATAAACACATATCAAGCATTTAAGTACCTTTAAACATCATATTAAGCTATATGACACCCTCGCATATTATTCACATATCAACGTTCATTCTTTTAGGAAGAGACGCCTTCATTCATGAAATTTTTAACGTGCTATAACTTTCTTTCTCATCTCATACACTTTAAATCAGACAGATTTGCTATGGATAGGAATGATGCCACATAAGATTAGAATCCACGTTCAACCATACTTAAGAATCATTCATAATGCATCCATTGAAAGCTTTCCTTTAATACATAGGCTAAGAATCCACATTCAAACATGCTTGAGGATCATTTCATAACTCATTCATTGAAAGCTTTCTTTCTTTCGTTGAAAACGTTTTCTTAGTCTTCAAAGGAAGTTTCATTTCGTTTGGTCGTGTAACGACCCTTATAAGCTTTTCATACATCATTCCATATGGCCTTTTGGGCCCATAAAAAGAACTTCCTTTCCTTTTTAATCGTTTAAAATGGCAAAGGGCCAATTGCTTTTCTTAACTTAGTACGAAAGTACTTCTGGTATAAGATCATTACAGGGTGCTGATTGGGTGAGAACTATTCTCGACCCCATAGTGAGACCTAACGCTCACGCTTAAGCTCTTACTCCCGGGATGGCTACATATAACATATCGGACCATTACATTAGCCCTCGTCAGGGCCTCTAGGGTTTATCCGACTTATCCCCTAGGTTAACATTACATCATATCATATTGTCCGCAGCACATTATCTTAGCCACTTAAAGCGTATCGGCCATGACGGCTAATAATTTTGTTGTGTCTTTTGGTAAAATCATTTATCACATAACTCACACTTTTCTAAACCATTTTAGGGATTCCCCCGTTCAAGCAGGTTCACTCCCAAATACTGTTTGTATAGCGAAAATAGGCCATTGCTTGCTATTAATCATGGCTATTATTAGTTTGAAAACACGAGAAACGTTCTTTGTCAAATCACCGCACTTTTACGCATAATGCATCTTAGACATAAAAGGGGGAAAGGGATTCACACATTTCACATTCAAATACTTCATAATTATTTCAACAACACAATGAGCCACACATGGCCTCGCAATCCACACGATTGCGTCAATTCATAACCCGAACTCCCTCCTCACAAGCACCGTACCACAGGACCTCGAACGCTCATGATTCTTTCCTCAAACCATCCAACTACCAACTCGATTCATCGATTCATTAATCACAACACATTATCCTATTAGCTTATAAAAATAAAGGGTGAAGTTTAGGTTCTTACCTGAGCATCCAGCACCATTCAGCGGTGCGCTACAACAAGCGTTCATATGGCCACATTTATTCATGAATCGACAACACTTTATTCAATAAATCAAACATAATTTGATTCTGAACATATATGATAGATTTCGAAGCAACTTTCCTAAGCATGAATGTACAGAGAACAGGGGTTCGAATGAAAACTAAACATATTTCAATAGCTTCGAATTTAATTCGTTTACATATATTAGTTAGTTTAACTCGAGTCGAACCTAAACATGTTTTTGTAACTTCGAGATCAATTCGTTTAACATGTATTGGCTGAGCTACTTGATTCGGAGCCATACACCCTTCATTTACCTCGAAAATTAGCTCATTTGCATGCTTTGGTTAATTAATTCGAACGGAAGCTAAGGACATTAAAAGAACTTCGATTTTAATCCTTTTTCATATATTAGCTAAATAACTTGAATAGAAGCTAAGCACGTTAATATAACTTCTATATTAATTCTTTTTCATACATTAACTCATTAACTCGAATCGATGCTAAAGACGTTAAACTAATTTCGAATTAATATCTTAAGCATGATTTACATTCATGGATTCGAATCGATGCTAAACACGTTTAAATTTCTTCGAATTAACAATTCAAGCATGATTTACACTCATGGGCTCGAATCGATGCTAAACATATTAAACTAACTTCGTTTCTAATTCCTTTTCAAACAATAACTCATTAACTCGATTCGAAGCTAAATACGTTAAATTAACTTTGATTTTAATTCCGTTTCAGACAATAACTCATTAACTCGATTCGATGCTAAATACGTTAAATTAACTTCGATTTTAATTCCGTTTTAAACAATAACTCATTAACTCGATTCGAAGCTAAATATGTCCATATATATTCGAATTCACTGTTCACGCAAGATTACGATTTATGTACAGAATTCACATCGATTCTCAATTTCAGGCATGAAACAACCAATTGATTCGAACCTAAGCATCAATAACTTATTTCTTGTCATTTCTAACGAATTTAACAAGCCCTAACTTGACATGCAATATCAAACTGCTGAAAATTAACTTCAAAAATAGTAATAGCTTCGGGGGCGAGAACACCCACCTGGGTTAGCCTAGTTTCAACCTCAAACAGTAAATACCAATGCTCCCACGCCGCTAAACCCGAACCCAAGCCCGTCTGCCAGCGAATTCGAACCCTAGCCCTTGATTCGGTGATGCTTGTGGCAGATTGAGGCTCGATTTTTGGCTCTAATTTATAGAGGAGGCCGGGATGGAGGTGGGTCACCGGATGGAGGTGGGTCACCGGATTTCGGCACGTGGATGGTCGATTTCTGGTGGTGGACGCGTGTCTGGGTCGGTTTCTGGCCGTGAGTCGTGGAGGACGAGGGGTGGGGAGGTTTGGGCGGTGGTTGGCGTGGCTGAGGGGACCGGTCGTCCCCTTCTCTCGCCGGCGACAGGTGGGCGTGAGGAGGGAGGAGGTGGCCGGTGTTCATGGTGGCTGGAGAGGAGGAGAAAACGCAGAGCAGTGAGAGAGAGAGAGAGAGTGTTCGGGGGGGTCGCGTGAAGGGAGAGGAAGAAAAAGCCTCGCGCCTAATTACCAAAATACCCCTCCCTTTTTGATCTTTTAATTACAAGCCGATTAACAACAAGCACCGCTAGTTTAGTTCGTTTCCCGAACTCTAAACCCGAATCACTAATACGGCCTTCTATCGACTATTCGTTCGCAAATATGTCAAGGTTCGGTTTTAATAAGCCTCGAAACTAATTCTACGGTTAACAACCTACTCACATTCAGGAAGCGACTAAATAAATCGAATAGCGATTAAATTAAACTATCGATAGGATTTGAAGGCGCAGATAGCATGAACTGATTTTAAATCAATAATAGCAATAATAATAATGCCCTTTAAAAAAAACTATAACTCCCAAAAGCACATTGATAAGCATTTAACTCATACAGTTACTAAAAATATGGTTTTATAACGTAAAAAGCAAGACAGGCAACTTAACGTAAAAATAACGAAGGTGGGTCTTACATTCTCCCCCCTTAAAAGAATTTCGTCCTCGAAATTCTAAATCTAAGTTCGATTTTTCCTAAAATGAACGCACGCAGGTAAGATCTACACGGTGGGTTTCCAAAAGGTTCCATTTTGCAATCACTACTTCTTTTTAAATCAAAAGAAAATTGCCTTATGGTATCCAGTCTTCTCCTCGCCAATCCTCTTCAAGCGTCTACTCGCTCTATTTAGGCGCCGAGGGCAAATCGCATTGAAGAGAGGCAACTGAGTTGGCGTGGAAGACCATATCGAGTTTGTTTTGAAAAAGAACAGAGATTTCCGATCATCTAGACTTAGTTAGCATGGCGAGCAGTAAATCTATGCATATGCATATCTATAAGTGGGCATCGAAAGGCATGACAATCGAGGCAATGACATCTTACGTTCACACACTAGCAGTCTCATTCTAAAACATGAATTCAAGTCACTTTTGGGATCACAACGGTTAACATGGAGACTACTATAACACATTTAGAAGAACAAAATGTCACCTAGTACCGCATAGTATCATTTAAGCATAATAGCATCACATAGAATCTTTTAAGTATAATAGTATGACATAGTATTGCATAGTGTCAGCAATTCAACATTCTCAAGTTTCGGGAATGGAGGTAACATGAAACCGGTTGATATACATGTTGCAAGCAACAAGTCAGAGGTTATGCCATATCATCAATCACAAAACTTAGATAATTGGAACAATCGAGTCACATAGCAATCCAACTCGAGTTGAGCTCATTCACTAGTATACAAAATCGAAGCATTTCAAAACTAAGTTACTTAACCAGGGAGTTTTTATTTTATAGCAAGGTAATGGATACATCACACAGCATCACTTAGCGTCACATGCAAAACAAACATTCCTATATCATGAGAATATGCAAGTAAGATGACATGCTTATGCCTGTAACTCTGCCCGTTTACGACCTTATTAAAGGATCACAAGTGTATATCACGACATAGCTCTTTTAAGTTGGATGATATATTTCAATTATCCCTACTTGCAACCATACTCCACACTTTAATGATCAAGCGATGCAGTGAGGATTTCGATACAACCACAAGTATACTAAGCACATCATTGAGTCTCATAAGGTACCTAGACAATCCCATATTCACACGTTCACACGAGTATAGGTCTCTAAGTTCGTGAAGTACTAGCACTCATAATTGTAATATGGTAACATGCAAATAGGAGGACTCTATAACATCAATGGTAGTATTCATAACAACTAACAAAAATACAATGTTAAGGTTCGCCAAGAAGTTCACCAATTTACATGTGGCACTCTCAATCATGTCATCCCATGTCATGCTGATCAACCAAGCCATCAAACATTTCACGTACATTCATTCGTAAACCTTGGAGTCACGCATCCAGGTATGATCATGAGTATGCTAGCATGCGATGTTACTAGGTACAGAACACGCAAGGCAAGCAAGTGTGAATGTAACTTCTATGGTCACAAGATTTCTAGCTAAGTAGATGGATAAATATTGACTTTAACAAAACATAAGAATAGGGGCACTTTAGTTCATATAACAAGTAGGCAATTCCCTTACCCCATCCTGTCGATCAACTCAAGTAGTCCATCTAACTCAATCGTATGCATAACCATATCGAAGGATGTACTAATAGTAGGAAATCCAATTACTTCACTCTTCAATAATATAACTTATCAAGGATTGCTCTAAAACAAGTCTAAGTAATTATATAAGCCCTTTCGAGCTTAGTATTACACATAATGTCACAACTGCTGGATCAACCACATTCACCGTAGTAAGAGGCATACAATTTCAAAGTGCGTGTCAGCCTCTCTCTACCTTGTTCTTTCTGGGTGCATTGGGGTTTATATAGCAAGAACACTATCAATTTCACATAGGACATCAAGAACATTATACAGGTGATAACAAGCATTGCGCTAGATGATGAGGATAATTTTCATGCAATAGTCAAGAGAAATGCACTGCTATTGCTTAATTTCTATCCATGCATATCAAAATTTCATTTAATTTCTTTAAACAACTCAAAATTCACATATGGGGGGTATCACCTAGTGAGATCGATTCTCAGTCATAGAAAACTAACTCTAATCACTTGCAAACAAATCGTTAACACATCCGGCAATGCATAAACCTTGGCATGTGGACACTCAAAATCATTTGATTACATACAGAAAGTTACGCTCATATGGCTAAATCCAAGCATTATTGCAAAGCAAATGCGAGTCTTCGGTTGCAGCAATAAGACTCAACCAAACAATTAAAAGATCTTGAATGTCCAAGCAAAACCGTAGCTCGCTAATTAGGAAGACTTTAATTTTCAAGGTCTTTTAAGCTTTCAAACGGAAATAGTTTAATTGCTTCTAGCTCTTTCTCTACCAACCTTTGAATACGTCTGCTCACTCCATTATGGGGCTCGAGGAGCAAATCGTATTTTAGGGGCAAAGATGAGCGTAGAGTTAAGGCTTTCCAATCGTTCGATTCAAATCATATATTCCTTAAACATTGGATTAAAATCACCAAAGCATATAAACGAAACAACTTTCGATTGAGCTAACACTTATCTCATGCACGACAATACGAATCACTCGGCCTATACCTTAACAAATGGTTCTCTCATCCAACCATTCAGCTTACTGAAGCCGCATCTAACTAGTGAAACGCGCGAACATTCACATAAAACTCACATTTGCACACAAGGCAGGCATATGTCACATAGCCATACAGTGTTCCTAGGCGGCTATATGAAATGCAAGACTCAGGTTGCGGCCTATGGTCACAGGACCTTTGCTCTGATACCATCAATGTAACACCCCCAGCCCCTAGGCCAGAAGCGTTACGCTTTCCTAACTTCTTACCTAATTTCTGGGACGAAACGGGCAGAGTTTCCCCTAAAACCTGACCATTTTCAGGCTAAAAACCTTACAATAAGTCCCTGTAAATCAACAGAAGCGCAAGACATTTAAAACATAACTCAACGGCCACACGCCGGAGTTCATAACTCAACCAGCCACTCGCTCGGAGTGCACCAGCCAGGTTGATTCATGAATAAAGAAGAAATGGACGATACAACTCAACGGTTAACAAAACCGGAGTATTAAGATTTACATCCCAAAACATAGATAAATTAAACCAAGAAGACATCTAACTAACTTGATGGTTAGCTCAGACGGCCGTACAGAGCGACCTTTATACCATATGCATTACATGAATTAGAATAATCGTTTACAGACCTTTATAAACTAGGAGTACATTACAAGACTTCATTAAACACGTAAGATCCCTTCAAAGGAGCACATACGATGCTTTGTAAGCAACAATAGGTTCCTTCTGGACTTATCTGACTCAACTTCTTCCTGTCAGAAAGAAAACCTGGGGAAAAGGGGAAAGAATAGTGGGATGAGCAACCACACGCTCAGTGAGTGTCCCCCAACCTCCTCAAAACCAAAACCGTTGCAGGCAATACTATCTTTACTAGTCACATATCACGTTTCCATACTTTACTATCATAATAGATATTCATAGAACCTTTATGGGAGGATCACTAAACATAAACTTCACTTCGACCCCTCAATCATATTTCTAGGTTCCTTAATGATAGAGTTCTTTTCTAGCAAGCAGTTAGGCACACGAGTAAGCATCGAAGGCTAAGTATAAGGATCTTTTCTTTTCATAATGTAACTCCCTAACACTCCATTTAAACTACACATGAACCCTCAATCATATGATGTGTATATAAGGTTATCCCTTTTCATAAATACACTTTTCTTGGCATTTCATTCATATAATATACACATCACACACATAAACACATATCAAGCATTTAAGTACCTTTAAACATCATATTAAGCTATATGACACCCTCGCATACTATTCACATATCAACGTTCATTCTTTTAGGAAGAGACGCCTTCATTCATGAAATTTTTAACGTGCTATAACTTTCTTTCTCATCTCATACACTATAAATCACACAGATTTGCTATGGATAAGAATGATGCCACATAAGATTAGAATCCACGTTCAAACATACTTAAGAATCATTCATAATGCATCCATTGAAAGCTTTCCTTTAATACATAGGCTAAGAATCCACATTCAAACATGCTTGAGGATCATTTCATAACTCATTCATTACAAGCTTTCTTTCTTTCGTTGAAAACGTTCTCTTAGTCTTCAAAGGAAGTTTCATTTCATTTGGTCGTGTAACGACCCTTGTAAGCTTTTCATACATCATTCCATATAGCCTTTTGGGCCCATAAAAAGAACTTCCTTTCCTTTTTAATCGCTTAAAATGGCAAAGGGCCAATTGCTTTTCTTAACTTAGTACGAAAGTACTTCTGGCAAAAGATCATTGCAGGGTGCTGATTGGGTGAGAACTATTCTCGACCCCATAGTGAGACCTAACGCTCACGCTTAAGCTCTTACTCCCGGAATGGCTACATATAACATATCGGACCATTACATTAGCCCTCGTCAGGGCCTCTAGGGTTTATCCGGACTTATCCCCTAGGTTAACATTACATCATATCACATTGTCCGCAGCACATTATCTTAGCCACTTAAAGCGTATCGGCCATAACGGCTGGTAACTTTGTTGTGTCTTCTGAAAAAATCATTTATCACATAACTCACACTTTTCTAAACCGTTTTAGGGATTCCTCCGTTCAAGCAGGTTCACTCCCAAATACTGTTTGTATAGCGAAAATAGGCCATTGCTTGCTATTAATCATGGCTATTATTAGTTTGAAAACACGAGAAACGTTCTTTGTCAAATCACCACACTTTCACGCATAATGCATCTTAGACATAAAAAGGGGAAAGGGATTCACACGTTTCACATTCAAACAGTTCATAATCATTTCAACAACATAATGAGCCACACATGGCCTCACAATCCACACGATTGCGGTCAATTCACAACCCGAACTCCCTCCTCACAAGCACCGTACCACAGGGCCTCGAACGCTCATGATTCTTTCCTCAAACCATCCAACTACCAACTCGATTCATCGATTCATTAATCACAACATATTATCCTATTAGCTTATAAAAATAAAGGGTGAAGTTTAGGTTCTTACCTGAGCATCCAGCACCATTCAGCGGTGCGCTACAACAGGCGTTCATATGGCCACATTTATTTATGAATCGACAACACTTTATTCAATAAATCAAACATAATTTGATTCTGAACATATACGACACATTTCGAAGCAACTTTCCCAAGAATGAATGTACAGAGAACAGAGGTTCGAGTGAAA
>JAKOGI010001071.1:110000-115000 GCA_029747015.1 Carnegiea gigantea
TTTTGTAAAAAGATTTGTATCATTGTTGGGTCATCTTTGAGGACTTCGGAGATATCTCTTTGTTTTTGTGTTAATTCTTTGGATTTGGATTTTGTAGGGGAAGATGAGACTTCTATTTTGCTAGGGGTAGATGGTTTGGGTGCCGATTCTGTAATTTTGTCAAATGTGTGAATGTTTTGGAGGGTGTATTTTTTGGCTTTTGTTTTGTAAAAATATTTAACATTTTCTTTGCCACAGAGCTTGGTTTTGTATTCATTCCACCATCTGACCTTATAAATCCGAATAATAGATAGGGGAAATGAATTAAGAAGACAATTTTCATATCTGTATTCCCAACAGAATATCTAGGTAATGTTGAAGATTCTGAAGAATTGTACTTCTTTTGTGTAGGCTTCATAGGCGGGGGTGTTTGCAATCCAGAAGTCCCAGCCTTCCTTAACTTCACTAGGTAGGATAGAAGGAGAGCAACCAAACATAGTCCACCAATGATAGAACCAGATTGGAAATGTAAATGGAGCTTTGTCATGGAAGTTAAAGAACTAAGAATGAATTTCTTGCATGTGGAAAAAAGCTCTTAGCCTGGCTATTGTGGCTGGTTCAAATGGAACAGAAAATTGTCTTTCTTGTAATGGATCTTTCCATTGTTGGATGCCCAAACCATTTTTGATAATGCATTTTGAATATAAAATGCAGGAGGGATTTGCAACATCTGTTGTATGAGTAATGTCAACAGACTGGGTGTCTGTAAGAATGAGTTCACAAAATTATCGAGTTTTTTGGGGATGATCACCAAGGTGTTGAGAATCACCAAAGCTTCTTTAGACCAAGTCTCTGATGAAAAGATTTGCAAGGGCAATTTTATAGCTGGTAAGAAAAAGGTGTTCTATAAATATGAGGAAATAATTATCTTGTGAGAGTTTCGTGGGTGGTTTTGTGACAATGGTTTTGCATGGCAAAGGTGGAAAATTGGTAAGAGATTTAAATGAATTTTTATAGGAACAATTTTGTAGTCATCATTCTTTTGTATACCTTTGCCTTTATCCTTCTTGCTCATTATGAAAACCTACATAAAATGTGCTTTGTCACTCTTTCGTTGCAAAAACTCTCTTGTGAGGAAATCTGGTAGAGAATTGTTCTCTCCTTTGATAAATTCAATGTCAAAATCAAATGAAGATAAAATTGCTTGCCATCTGGCAAAGTTTTGTTTTGAAACTAAATTCTTAACATCCTTTTGTAAAACATCTTTTGCAGATTTGTAATCAATTCAAAGTAGAAATTTTTTGTACAATAGATCATCTTAAAATTTAAAAATACAAAGTACAATTGAGAAATTTCTTTTTGGATAGTAGAATAATTTTGTTGCGGACCGAGCCAAATGGCAGAATGATATTGAGCTAACTGTTCTTTATCATGCATTCTTTATTTAAGGATTTCTCCATAACCTTTATCAGATGCATCTGTTTCAACAATCATAAATGCAGAGGGATAGGGAATACCTAGACATGGTAAAGACTCGACCCTTTGTTTGATTTGTCTAACAATGTCAGTGTGTATATCAGGCCAAGGTTTAGGATTTTTCCTAAGTCTTCTATATAGGGGACCATATAATTGTCGAAGATGAGAGAAAAAATCTGAAATATAGTTAAGGCAACTAAGAAATAATTGTTTATTAATTTTTGTTAAGAGATTTCATCCTTTAAATAGGAAATTTGATTTTGTTTCAATTGTTACATATTGACTTGCTTGTAGATTAAAGAATTTGTAAAAGTGAAACTTCGCATTGCTTAGTAGCTGAAAGAAAATTGAAAGAGATTTGTTTGTCAAGAATCTTGGTATGAACACCAGATTCATTAACATAAAATGGATAAATTTATGTTAAAAATGGAGAACCAAGAATTATGTCATGGGTAATATTTTGTACAATCATAAAAATATTTTTGAAGCAATAACCATTGTTTTGAATGTAACCTTTGTTCTGCTTATACCTGATGTTCAAAGGTTCTTCATTGGCACTGCACAATTGTTCTTTTGTTCTTTCACAATACTTAGTAGGAACGATTCCATCTCGTATGCGGTTGTGGTTAGCTCCACTGTCAATGAGGGCTACAGCATTTGTGGAGAATTACTGACTACTATTTTGACAATAGAATACCATTTTTGAATTGTCACTTGAGAAATTGTATGAAGAAATTATTCTTGAGAAACTTCATTCTTGCGGATGTTTTCTATATTTTGAAAATTGTCTGGAATATGGGAAGAACTTGGAATTTGTGTTTCCAGGATGGAAAGTTTTATATGGAGTTCCATATCAGTAGCTTTGAGATTAGTAGTCTCGTATCTAAGATCTCGAACTTGAGCTTTCAGCTCATTGACTTCAATTTGGATCTCTTTTGTCAAGAGTTGCTGGAAAGGATTTGGTACTAGATACTTTTGGAAGAGTTTTGTCAGGCTAGGTGTTTCAGTATTAAAGTTAATGACTTTCTTTTCTTCTTCAAGAATTAAGTTCTTAAGCTTGCTTAGATACTCCTTTTTTGTCTCTTCATCAGAAATCTTTCCGATTAGATCAATCAGAAATTATTTCTGATTTCTATTTGTAATGACATTGATTGTCTTGATAGGGGAAGAATCATAATATGATTCATCCTCCTCAGAGCTTTGATAATAATCAATCTCTTTGTCACTGTCAGACAAGTTTTGTGCTAAAACAACTAGAAGCTTCTTCTAAAGTTTAGGCTAATCAGCAAATAGCTCATTGATCTTTTACTCAGTTTTGCATTGGAATGCTTCATGACCTGGTTTGCCACATTTATAACGAACAACTGGCTTCTTCTTGACTTTCTTTTTCTTAGAAGAAGTTAGCTTGGAATTGAAGACTAGAGGAGAATTGTTTGGAGGTTTTAATGATCTTTTGAATCTTTTGGTAATGGCTTTCTTAGCATGTTTGGCTTTTGAAGAAGGAGCTTCAATTTTTGTAATGTCAAATGCTTCACAGAAAGTTCCCGCTTCTTTTCTGGATTAGGCTTTCTCATATCCATATTTCGCTTGAATTTTGAGTTCATTGCAAAGGATGAGTCCTTCGCTTTTGACAACTCCAAAGATCATTCCAAATGTAAGAGGATGGAAAGAGATATCATTAGTCCCACAATGTTGTCTGAGCTTTGAGAGAATCCTTTCTCCAAACAACTTTAGTGGGCCTGCAATGAATCTTTCTTTCCAGAAGTTTTGTATGCCATCTTCTCTGTTTAATACATTGGTAAAGAAGACATCTTTATACCATTTGTAATCTAAGAGAGTACGGCATTGTAACACCTGCCTTCTTTGGTTTAAGTTAACCTAACTGTCTTGTTTTTTACGTTATAAAATTGTATTTTTATTAACTATACGAATTAAATTATTACTGATGCACTTATATGAGAGATAATTTTATTAAAAAGAATGTTTTCGTTGCTATTAATATTACTATCATTATTAGTGTTGAAAATCTTTCGATGATTTTTAGCATGCATTAATATAGATTATTAACGAATACTAAATCGATTAGGAACTCGAATGCGATTAGGTTGTCAACCTTAGAATTAGTTTCAAGGTTTAATAAATCAGACCTCAATGTATTTGAGATCGAATAATCGATTAAGGGTCGCATTATCGATTTTGACTTTAGAATTCGGGATACGAATTAGACTGGCGGTGTTAAGTATAAAGCAAGCAACAAAAAAAATATAGTAAAAACAAATAAGGGGCCGAAGCCCCTTATTTTCTCAGGGAAGGGGGCACGACAGGGGGTTTCTCAAACACCACCCCACAAACCCACACCAGGTGAGAGAGGAGAGGGGGGCAACGGTCTACCGCTGCTGTTGCACCTCGCCAACCGTTCCATGCCATAGTCACCGTGACATAGAGAGAGAGAGAGGTCGAGCGAGAATGGAGGAGCGAAACGGAGAGCATAATAGGGCTCAGACGCCGGCGAGATTGGCGGCGACGAGGTGTCTCCACCAGTAGGCTTGAGTCCGGCAACCACCAAGGACACGGAGATGAGGCTTTAAAAGTGAGGGTTTTGAATCCCAAGTACCACCAGCACCTCCGCCATCACCAAGGTGGTCCTAACTTACACGGCCAGGGGCTAGAGTGAAAGCGAACTAGGGCAGAACAGAAGCAGTAGTAGCAGTAGAGCGGCTTAACTCAGATGCGCCCAATCCAAATGCCAAATTGGGTCCTCTAGTTAGGAATTGAGGTGGGTGTTTCTCGCCTCCTAAGTATTAGTAGTTGCAAAAATGTTTAAACTCCAATTGATGTTGCATGTTAGTTCGAATTAGCTATGTTCACTGGGAGGCTGAAGAGGGAAAGGGGTATGTTCTGTTTGATTGAATTCGTAGTTAATTATGCATGAATAGGCTGCGTGTTAAGTTCAGAAGTTACTTGCTGTGACCCTGTTAAGCATGCCCTGTCTTCAAATTAATCTCAGTTCAGATTATGCATGTTAGGCTGCCCAAATATGCTTAGAAATAAATTATGCATAGGTCAGAATATGTTTGCTTAATTAGTTAATTCATGCTTGAATAATAGCTTCGAAATGAAATGTGAATGCTTAGAATCGATACATATACACTTAGTTAACTCATGCTCGATTAATAGGTTCGAAATGAAATGTGAATGTTTAGAATCGACACATGTACACTTAGTTAATTCATGCTCGATTAATAGCTTCGAAATGAAATGTGAATGTTTAGAATCGATACATGTACACTTAGTTAATTCATGCTCGAATAATAGCTTTGAAATAAAATGTGAATGCTTAGAATCGATACTTGTGCGATTAGTTAATTTATACCTGAATAGTGACTTCGAAATAATAAATGAACACGTCAAATCGATGTTTGCCTATTTAGTTAAATCATGCTTGTAGCTTTGAAAATAAGTTATGAATGTTGAAATGAGTATGTTTATCCCTTCATTGTAATACATGAATGTAATCGAGTTTCATGCCCTGTGAGTTTAGTTCA
>JAKOGI010001071.1:122500-127500 GCA_029747015.1 Carnegiea gigantea
GATGACCCTGTTTGGAGACTGACCCTTCGCCAACCTCATAGCCACACCCTAGCAGGGTGTCAATCCCAATCTCATCAATGATTTAGGCCGCCACTCTCCGTGTGAGCGCTATCCCAAAGTGCTCAAACACCCTTGTCAGCAGAAACCCATAGCCAAGATCATGGGCTCGGGTGGTGTTCGTAATTCGCCCTATGCGGCGAATCATGATTGCAGGGAGGTTTATTGGTTCCTCCCGATCCAGTAGGTCCACCAGACATTGATCGAGGGCATCTGCTGAGTTTCGCCCTTGACCTCGCGGAATTATGTTCTTGATGGTGAACATAAACAGTAGTTGGTGCAGGGAGGTCATTTCACCCTTCTTAACCGAGAGGGGTGTTCTCAGGCCCTGTTTCTGACTGAGGCGTTGGGACACCTCTAGGAGCCTGGCTGCTGCCAGGGCAGTCTTGTCTTCCCTCACATACACAGCAAAGCCTTGTGAGGGCACCCCCAATATTTTCCCAAGTGTGGGCGCATCAACCTTAATGCCTTGCCCATTCACAAAACTTGTCACCACCCCTTTGGTGACACTGCAGTTGGCGTAAAACTCAGCCAACTCAGGTACAGAATACCCCAACTGGGTGTTTGCAAACAAGTCGAGCCAGCCTTGGACTCGTAACTTGTTCAGGAACACCCCCAGACCCTGTTCCTCGAAAAAACGTACATTTACTACATTCCCCCTGACGACATTGCGTTTAAGCAATTGCGCATGCTTGTCAGACATAGGAGAGGGAGTGGACTTCTTTGGGCATTTGGGAGGAGGAACAGAGGTGGTAGCGTCTGGTAGGAGAGCTGTTCTGGGCTTTCTTTTGAAGGGTGAGTTTGCAGGGTTTGCTTTTGAGCGAGATGAAGTCAGATGAAAAGAAGAACTGAGAACAGGGCATTTAAAGAGAGAGAGCACCCAAAATCTTCTAAAGATCTCTAGGTTTGCAACAGGTGAGAACATTAAAGGCGTGTGCCTTGGTAAGGAGGGAGGTTTAAAGAAAACACATTCCCATATGCATCGAACAACCAAGGGACGTACCTGTTCTTTCCGTTCGATCAAGATACCTGCCTGTTCTTCGCCGTTTGATCTTGATTTGACTCATTGGTACTAGGGGTGGCAGAGCTGCTCCAGTGATCCGTAGTACATCCCCTTATGCTGCACTCTTTGTATAAATTAAAAAAAACGCACGCAATTCGAGTGTATGCACTCATTGTACATAAATCACATCAGTTGCTAATAAGATTTGCAAACAAGGGGAGAGAACAGGGTGTAGAGGTTGTTTTTACCAAACCTAGTTCATGTCTTGGAAACAAGTATCTCAGGGTGTTCTTACCAACCCTAGTTCCAGTCTATTTCTCTCAAATTGATCTCTAGCTAGTGCCTTAGTGAATATATCAGCAATTTGATTTTCCATTGTGCAAAAATTCAAAGAAATTAAACCCTTTTCAACATTATCTCTCAAGAAATGATGTCGAATGTCAATATGCTTTGTTCTTTTATGTTGACATGGATTTTTGGCAATGTTAATTGCACTTGTGTTATCACAAAAAATAGGAATGCATCCAGTGTCAACACAAAAGTCCTTAAGCTGTTGTCTTATCCACAACAGTTGAGCACAACATGAAGCTGCTGCAACATATTCAGCTTCTGCTGTGGACATGGCAACTGAATGTTGCTTCTTGGTAGCCCAAGATACCAAACAAGGTCCAAGAAAGTGAGCCATACCTGAGGTACTCTTTCTATCAACTAGGAATCCAGCATAGTCAGCGTCAGCATATCCAACAAGATCAAAATTGCAACCTCTAGGATACCATAAAGCTAAATTGGGTGTATGCTTCAAATATCTTAGTATCCGTTTAACAGCTTTAAGATGAGTTTCCTTAGGATTAGACTGAAAACGGGCACATAAACCAACACTAAAAACAATATCCGGTCTACTAGCGATTAGGTATAGGAGTGACCCAATCATGCCCTATAGAGTTTCTCCTCAACTGAGGGACTCCCATCATCCATAACCAACTTGGTTGAAGGAGAAATAGGAGTGTCTATGGATTTGGCCGACTCCATCCCAAAACGCTTAAGTAGCTCCTTGATATACTTTTGTTGATGGATCATGGTGCCGTTTGGAGTTTGCTTGATTTGTAAGCCTAAGAAAAAGTTAAGCTCACCCATCATGCTCATCTCAAACTCACTCCTCATCATATTTGAAAATTCATTGCATAAATCATGATGAGTTGCACCAAATATAATGTCATCAACATATATTTGGACAATCAATAAATGTTCCCCCTTAGATTTTAGAAACAAGGTATTGTCTACCTTGCCTCTTCTAAAATTATTTTCAAGTAAAAAACTTGACAAACGTTCATACCAAGCTCTAGGAACTTGTTTTAAACCATAAAGAGCTTTGTCAAGTTTAAAAACATGGTTAGGAAATTCACTGTTTTCAAAACCAGGGGGTTGTTTGACATACACCTCTTCTTTAAGGTATCCGTTTAGGAATGCACTTTTCACGTCCATTTGATATAGCTTGATTTCCATATGAGCTGCAAAGGCTATTAGGATTCGAATAGCCTCAATTCTAGCAACTGGTGCAAAGGTTTTTTCATAATCGATCCCTTCTTCTTGGTTATACCCTTGAACAACCAGTCGTGCCTTGTTCCTAGTGACTGTTCCTGACTCATCCAGTTTGTTTCGGAACACCCACTTGGTTCTAATGATTGTTCTTTCTGCAGGTTTAGGTACCAGGTGCCATACTCTGTTTCTTTCAAATTGATGGAGCTCTTCTTGCATTGCCGTGACCCAATCTGAATCGGCAAGAGCTTCATTCACATTCTTTGGCTCAATGTTAGAGAGAAAAGCATAGAAAGCACAGAAATTCTTAAGCTTAGACTTAGTTTGCACTCCACTGTTAATATCAGACAGAATTTGATCAAGGGGGTGTGAACTATGGTGCTTCCATGGTCGTGGAGTAAGTGGATCCACAGACACATGCTCTACTCTAGCCGGAATATTTGGAGAATCAGGCTCACGAACACCTCCTGAGCCTGTTTCTGCACCTATTTGTAGGCCTGTTCCTGAAGAACATGGTCCCGAACAGGGTTCAACGGTGTTTGCCCCTGTTTGGTGTTCACCTTGCCTGCCGATTTGAGGAACAACTTCAGGGCCTGTTGTCTCCATGGTGTTCTTACCTTGTCTCTCATGGGGCAACACTTCTTTTCGGATAAGACCTAATTCAAACTCTTCTTCCTATGCACCATTCTTATTCAAAGTGTTAGATTCATCAAAAAGCACATGCACACTTTCCTCAACGCACAAGGTTCTTTTGTTAAAGACTTTGTATGCCTTGCTGTGAGAGGAATAACCGAGAAATATTGCCTCATCACTCCTGGGATCAAACTTTCCTAAAGCATCCTTCCCATTATTATGCACAAAACACCTACAACCGAATGTTCTTAAATGCATAATGTTGGGCTTTCTGCCTTTGAAGAGTTCGTAGGGAGTTTTGTTCAAAATAGGTCTAATCATACATCTATTCATAATGTAACATGATGTGTTCAAAGCTTCTGCCCAAAAGTTCCTAGGAAGACCACTAGCAATAAGCATTGTCCTAGTCATGTCTTCTAGGGTGCGGTTTTTGCGCTCAACCACCCCATTCTGTTGGGGTGTTCTTGGGGCCGAAAAGTTATGATCAACACCATGCGTATTACAAAATTCTGTAAAACTTGCATTTTCAAATTCAGTACCATGATCAGACCTCAAGCTAACCAATGAGTGTCCTACTCTCTTTTCAACCTTTTTGAGAAGGGCAATAAAATTCTCAAAAGTTTCATCCTTGGAGGCCAAGAACAGGGTCCAAGTAAATCGAGAGTAATCATCCACTATGACAAGCACATACCTCTTCCCACCTCTACTTGTTATCCTCATAGGACCACATAGATCAATGTGTAATAATTCAAGAGGTCGGGTAGTGCTAACACACCTTTTTGATTTAAAAGACAATCTGACTTGTTCTCCTTTTGCACAAGCTTCATATACCCTGTCATCATTAAACTTGATGGAAGGTAGTCCAACAACCAAGTCTTTGGAAACAAGTTTGTTTAAAAGAGTAAGGCTCGCATGACCTAGTCTCTTGTGCCAGAGCATTATATCATCATTCACAGCACTCAAACAAGTCAGGTTGTTTTGGAGAAGTGTGGAAATACAAACTTTGTAAACATTTTTGTGACGCTTCCCCTTTAACACAACGTCTCCTGTGTTGGCATTGACAACCAAGCAATGTGTTCGTGAGAACACCACTAGATTGTTCTTGTCACACAGTTGGAACACACTTAGTAAATTATGCTTTAAACCATCAACTAAGTGCACATTATCAATTGAGTGGGAGAGAGTTTTACCAATGCTACCTATACCGACAATTGTCCCAGACTTGCCGTTTCCAAAAGCCACGCTCCCACCGGTTGAAGCTGTAAGTGAGAGAAAGTTTGATTTTTCTCCAGTCATATGCTGCGAACACCCACTATCAACATACCACAGCTGCCTGTTTTCAAGGTTATTTTCTGAGCTATTTGCCAGGGTGTTTCTTACCCTGTGTGCTGGGTTGTTTGTGGGGTTGTTCTCTCTCACTTCAGCCTGCAAAACAAATCAAGGGTTAGTTTTGGGAACCCAGATCCACTTGGGTCCCATTCTTTTAGACAAATAAAGCTCATCTTTCCTAATCCAGATTTGTTTCTTATACCTTTTATTCTTTTCAATGGCATACCTTTTTGAAGGACATGAATATTGATAGTGACCAGTTTTACCACAACGAAAGCAAACAATGTTTTCAGGTAATCCCACATACTTTCTATGGATTGGGTAAACGGTTCGTTTAGGCTTATATCCAAGTCCCTTTTTGTTTCGACTGTGGTGAGTGTTTAACCAATCAAGGGCTTGTGAGGACTTGTTCCACAACCTGTTTGTGGCAAGGTCGTGTTCT
>JAKOGI010001071.1:132500-142500 GCA_029747015.1 Carnegiea gigantea
TATAAAACCGTATTTTTAGTAACTGTGTGAGTTTTTAACGATTAAATTCATTAAAAAGAACGATTATTTGATTAACGTTATTATCGACGCTACTTATTTATAAAATATTTGAATCAACGTTAAACCAAGTTTTTAAAATCGTTTTTTGTTTTACTTGGTCGATTCCCAAAGTTTAAACCG
This sequence comes from Carnegiea gigantea, assembly GCA_029747015.1. Taxonomy (NCBI): domain Eukaryota; kingdom Viridiplantae; phylum Streptophyta; class Magnoliopsida; order Caryophyllales; family Cactaceae; genus Carnegiea; species Carnegiea gigantea. Next base: position 132,681 of record JAKOGI010001071.1, read on the forward strand.
AAATGTTAGTTGTGGGTCGTTTCAATTCGGGTTTAGCCTAACCATTAGCGAGTACGGGACAAGAATTTAGTTGAATGTTGTTAGTTTAACCCAAAACAATCCAAAAAAAAGGGAAAAAGAAAAAGGATTGAAAAGGGGGAGGGGGGGACCGAAGTCGGGCAGGACCCCAACCCCCGCACGCTCTCTCTCTCTCTAACGCCTCTCTCTCTCTCTCTCTCTCTCTCTCTCTCTCTCACCAGCGACCGGCCACCTGGCACTGCCGCCGGCCACCGGCGAGAGAAAGGGACGAACGGTCCCTCACCCCAACACGCGTCCACCACGGCCCAAAAGCCACCACCGTCTCCCTCGTCTCCTCACCTCACACACGCTATACTCGCTGGTTCCAAGCCCCAATCCGCCTCCCCTGGCTGCCGACGACCAACCTGTGCCGAGGTTGAGCGAAAATCGGCCATGACTGGGCCGATTCTGGCGCAAGGATGGGCGGACACTCGGTCGAAATCACGCATGCACGGTGTGTTTCGAACTTCTCTACTCCTTTAAGTTGAATCCCCACCTTGAAACCTCCTTAACCATGCTTAAATTTCTCAAAAAACCACAAGTTAGGGTTATTAGGTTTGGGCTAGTGGAATCACGCGCGAAGAGCAGAGGAGCATTTGGGTTTTGATGTTCAATTTTTGGCCTCAATTCAAGCTAAGTCGCGTGTCTCTAGCGTGGTATCGAGGTGGGTGTTCTCGCATCCTAAGTTATTACTATTTTGAAAGTTAATTTTTCAGCGGTTTGATGTTGCATGTCAAGTTAGGGCTTGTTAAATTTGTTAGAAATGACAAGAATTAAGTTATTCATGCTTAGGTTCGAATCAATTGGTTGTTTTATGCCTGAATTTGTGAATCGATGTGAATTCTGTACATAAATCGTAGTCTTGCGTGAACAGTGAATTTGAGATTATATGGACGTATTTAGCTTCGAATCGAGTTAATGAATTATTGTTTAAAACGGAATCAAATCGAAGTTAATTTAACGTATTTAACTTTGATTCGAGTTAATGAGTTATTGTTTAAAACGGAATTAAAATCGAAGTTAATTTAACGCATTTAGCTTCAAATCGAGTTAAGGAGTCATTGTTTGAAAGGAATTAGAAACGAAGTTAGCTTGATATGTTTAGCGTCGATGCAAGCTAATGAGATAACATGTGAAAAAGAATTAAAATTGAATTTGTGTTGACATGCTTAGCTTCTATTCAAGTTATTTAGCTAATATATGAAAAAGGATTAAAATCGAAGTTCTTTTAATGTGTTTAGCTTCCATTCGAATTAATTAACCAATGCGTGCAAATGAGCTAATTTCGAGTTAATGAAATCTGTTTAGCTTCGAATCAAATGGATTAGCTAATGCATGTTAAAGGAATTAATCTCGAAGTTATATAAACGTGTTTAGCTTCGATTCGAGTTAAACTAGCTAACACATGTAAACAAATTAAATTCGAAGCTATTGAAATATGTTTAGCTTTCATTCGAGCCCTTTTTAGTACATTCGTGCTTAGGAAAGTTACTTCGAAATGTATCGTATATGTTTAAAATCAAATTATGTTTGATTTACTGAATAAAGTGTTGTCGAATTATAGATAAATGTGGCTATATGTACGCTTGTTGTAACGCACCGCTGAATGGTGCTGGTTGCTTAGGTAAGAGCCTAAAACTTACTCCCTTTTACATAAGCTAATATGATAATATGTTGTGATTAATAAATCAATGAATCGAGTTGGTAGTTGGATGGTTTAAGGAAAGAATGATGAGCGTTCGAGGTCTTGTGGTACGGTGCTTGTGAGGAGGGAGTTCGGGTTGTGAAATTACCGCAACCGTGTGGATTGCGAGGCCATGTGTGGCTCATTGTGTTGAAATGATTATGAAGTGTTTAAATATGATATGTGCATTCCCTTTTCCTTGTATGTTTAAAATGTGACGTGTGTGGAAGGGTGATGTTTTAGCAAATGACTCTTCATGTGTTTTAAATGAATAATAGCCATGTCTAGTAATGAGCTATAGCCTATTTTAGCTATTCAAATAGTGTTTGGGAGGAATCCCTAAAATGTTTTTAACAAAAGGGAGATGGGAATTACACGTTGAATGATTTTATTGTTTGAAACGGAAAATTACTAATCGTTATGACCATACGCTTTCCTTAGCTGAGATAATGTGCTGTGGACACTATGTTATGAATGATGACTGCCTAGGGCTTACATCCTGGTACTAGGAAACCCTGGAAGACCCTGACGAGGGTAATGGTCCAATATGTTTAAGTAGCCATCCCGGGAGTAAGAACTTAAGCGTGAGCATTAGGTCTCACTATGGGGTCGAGAATAGTTATCACCCAATCAGCACCCTGTAATGATCTTATGCCAGAAGTACTTTCGTACTAAGTTAAGAAAAGCAATTGGCCCTTTGCCATTTTTAAACGATTAAAAAGGAAAGGAAGTTCTTTTTATGGGCCCAAAAGGCTATATGGAATGATGTATGAAAAGCTTATAAGGGTCGTTACACGACCAAACGAAATGAAACTTCCTTTAAAGACTAAGAAAACATTTTCAACGAAAGAAAGAAAGCTTTCAATGAATTGAGTTATGAAATGATCCTCAAGCATGTTTGAATGTGGATTCTTAGCCCATGTATGAAAAGAAAGCTTTCAATAGATGCTTTATGAATGATTCTTAAGCATGGTTGAACGTGGATTCTAATCTTATGTGGTATCATTCTTATCCATAGCAAACCTGTCTGATTTAAAGTCTATGAGATGAGAAAGAAAGTTATAGCACGTTAAAAATTCCATGAATGAAGGCGTCTCTTCCTAAAAGAATGAACGTTGATATGTGAATAGTATGCGAGGGTGTCATATAGCTTAATATGATGTTTAAAGGTACTTAAATGCTTGATATGTGTTTATGTGTGTGATACGTATATTATATGAATGAAATGCCAAGAAAAGTGTAATTATGAAAAGGGATAACCTTATATACACATCATATGATTGAGGGTTCATGTGTAAGTTTAAATGGAGTGTTAGGAAGTTATGTTATGAAAAGAAAAGATTCTTATACTTAGCCTTCGATGCTTACTCGCATGCCTAACTGCTTGCTAGAAAAGAACTCCGTCGTTGAGGAACCTAGAAATATGATTGAGTGGTCGAAGTGAAGTTTATGTTTAGTGATCCTCCCGTAAAGGTTCTATGAATATCTATTATGATAGTAAAGTATGGAAACGTGATATGTGACTAGTAAAGATAGTATTGCCTACAACGGTTTTGGTTTTAAGGGGGTTGGGGGACACTCACTGAGCGTGTGGTTGCTCATCCCATTACTCTTTCCCCTTTTCCCCAGGTTTTCTTTCTGACAGGAAGAAGTTGAGTCAGATAAGTCTAGAAGGAACCTATTGTTGCTTACGAGGCGTCGTATGTGCTCATTTGAAGGGATCTTACGTGTTTAATGAAGTCATGTAATGTACTCTTAGTTAATAAAGGTCTGTAAACGATTATTCTAGTTCATGTAATGCATATGGTATAAAGGTCGCTCTGTATGGCCGCCTGAGCTAACCATCAAGTTGGTTAGATGTCTTCTTGGTTTAATTTAGTTATGTTTTGGGATTTAAATCTTAATACTCCGGTTTTGTTAACCATTGAGTTGTATCTTCCATTTCTTCTTTATTCATGAATCAATCTGGTTGGTGTACTCCGAGCAAGTGGCTCGTTGAGTTATAAACTCCGACGTGTAGCCGTTGAGCTATGTTTTATATGTTTATGCTTCCGTTAATCTACAGGGACTTATTGTAAGGCGTTTGTAAACGGTCAGTTTTCAGGGGAAACTCTGCCCGTTTCATCCTAGAATTTAAGTAAGAAGTTAGGAAAATGTAACGCTTCTGGCCTAGGGGCTAGGGGGTGTTACATTGATGGTATCAGAGCAAAGGTCCTGCGACCATAGGCCGCGACTCGAGTCTTGCATTTCATATAGTCGCCTAGGAATGTATTTAGGATGAGGTGCTATATGCCGTGCCTTTGTGTGCAAATGCACTCCTTGTTGTGAAAGTCGGTGCGTCTAATGGGCTATGCATGGCTTTAGTGAACTTATTAATTGCATAAGTGAGCCTTATATTAGAGTGTGGACTGAATGACTCGTGTATTCGTGAATGAGCTAAGTGTTAGCTTATTAGCGATTGCTTTATAAATGCGCCTTGATGATTTAAATCAAAGGTTTAAAGCGTACTTGGATTGAACTCGAACGGTTGAAATTGTTTGAACTCTAAGCATATTCTTGCCCCTACGGTACGATTTTCTCCTCGAGCCCATAATCGAGTGAGTAGACGTACTTAATGGTCGGTAGGGATAGAGCTAGAGGCAGTTGGACTATTTCTAGTTTGAAAATCTAGAGATTTTGAAAGTTAAGGTCCTATCTAGATAGTGAGTTAAGATCCTTGCTTCGCATTGAAAGATTTCTAATTATGTAGTTAAGTTTTAATGCCGCATTTGAAGGCTTGCATTTGCTTTGTATGACGCTTGAGCCTGTGCTACTGTCGTAAGTTTCTATGCGCAACTAAATGTTTTTAATGTATACCTACCAAGATACCTATAGTGCTTGATGTGTCAATGACAAGTTATAAGTGATTAAGGATTACCTTTCTTGACTGAAGATTTCTTTAGATAGTGCCCCTTTTGTGTGGATTCTTAATTGTTAAGGCAACGAAGTGAGAACCTTGTTTATGCGCATGTCAATGTGATGGTTGTGATATGGTCTTATTTTATTGCCAAAGTGTTATCCTATATATATGTGTTATTGACACTTAGGTGTGGAGTTTTCCTTTCACCCCTACATGTGACTACTGTCGCCCTCGAGTCAGCCAGGCATCATGCTTATGGTAATATGGAATGCCATTTTTATTATAGGCTTGAAAGTTCCCCAACCATATTAACCGTGTCACACCTAGAGTGGAGATATAAGGAATGACCTGATGGACTTTGGAACTGTTATACCACATGCATCACCCCGTTACCTTATGAGGCAATAATTTGTACCTTTCGGCATTCTCTTAAGCATCAACACCAAGGGCAGGGGCCAGAGTACATCAAGATAGAAAGTAGAGCCACCCCCATGTGTGCTAAAAGTTCCTTGAACCTCTGCAATTACCCTATGAAAAAAATAGGTCGCAAAATCTCAATGTATGTCCGTAAGACCAGTAATGCCATTGGTCGTACCCTTGTTATTTGACTAATGGCTAGTTTGTAGTTACTTTGGACAAGCCCAAGGCATACCTTTGACTCTAAAATGCTAATGAGGGTTGCTATCGTCTATACTCGTCTAGGTGACTTTTGTACACCATTATTTATGAACCATTGTGTTTTAAAGCATGCCATGTTTTCATAAACGTTTAGAAGCCTATATCATTATATGAAATGATGTGTATGGTTATTCGTATGTTTCATAAGTGAGAGGTATAGTAAATAAACCACTTGGTACGTGAATAATTTAATTCTGGTTGAGTGCGCCACCGAGTTGGCCAAATAATTCAAACTACGTGAGTGTTTGCTTCGTATAACTGTGCTTATCTAATTATAGCATAGCAACTAGCCCTTTTGCATTATAATTAAGTGGCTAACTGTGAACATACCTCATGACATGACTACACGACTGTGGCCTCTGCATTCGAATGCTTACCCTTGTATGTATCATTGCATGATGTGCTAAGATATTCGTAATGGCAGCGGAGTTACTCATTGTCTATATGCCTAAGTTCTATGTTTCATATGTTTGATTGAGTGGCTAAAAACTCATATGCCTAGCAAAAAGATCTTATGACCATAGGAGTTTCATTCGCATTTATTGGCCTTGTACCTTCTTTGCCTAGACCATATGACATGCCAGCATACTTGCGACCATACTTGAATGCGTGACTTAAAGGAATATGAATGGATGTGTGTAAAACAATCCCTGGCAGGGTATAACTAAGTGTCCTGGCATGGTATGACTGAGTTAGCCATATCATGTCTTGCATGCTGAATTTTTATGGGTACATGGTAGGTTTCATAGAGAACCTTGGATAGTGCTTTGCTAGCCATCATATGTGCTGCCAACGCTATCTTACTATACTTTGATTAGCATGTTTAGCCTTTCCTTCAACCTAGTTGTCTTATAGCTAGACACGACACCATTTGGCATAGTACCACTACCGTTTCTCGGGTTACATTTACGTGCATACATACTTGCTCGTAAGAACCTATAAGAAGCGGCATTACGTTGGTTAAACTGAAAGTCTGTTTCCCCTATGAGATTGCAAATCTCCAAATGGCAATGCCCTGGGAAGCCACCTTACCCTGGCAATTAAACCCTTGCGGAACGATAGTTGAGTTATGTAAGAGCAACACTAGGTATGAGGATCCTGCGCTGAACCCGCCACAACCAAGAGGCTATGTATCAACCTCCCTTGAACAATTAATGCGTGGATACGTATAAGTCTATTGCTGAGTCTTGTCCCACATCCCTGTCGTCTAACTTCCCAAGTTGTTTCCTTGCATGACTAATGGGTTGTATATTTATGCTCTTGTAAGTTGTGTACCATGTGTGTGATGGACTGATTCATGCTGCATGTGATTCTTGGCTTGAAAACATTAAGTTATCGATTTCATGTGATGTCATTATGCTAAGGTGATCCTACGTAATGCTTTGAGTTGCTCTTATCACTCTAGAGTGTCATGGGGGTCTCAGGGTTAACCGTTATGACCCTTGTTCTTTGCGGCCTTAAGTCATATTCTTGGACACCAACCCATAGCGATGCATGTGCATAGAGCTCCTTGTCATGATGCAAGTAGTGCGTAGGTGATTCAAGTCCTTGTCCCTTTCGAAAATGAGTTTAATATGGTTTCCCACGCCAACTCATTTGCCTCCTTCAATGCGATTTGCCCTCGGCGCCTAAATAGAGCGAGTAGACACTTGAAGATATTGGCGAGGAGGAGACTGGATACCATAAGACAATTTTCTTTTGATTTAAAAAGCAGTGATTGCAAAATAAAACCTTTTGGAAACCCACCGTGTAGATCTTACCTGCGTGCGTTCATTTTAGGAAAGACCGAATTTAGATTTAGAATTTCGAGGACGAAATTCTTTTAAGGGGGAAGAATGTAAGACCCACCTTCGTTATTTTTACGTTAAGTTGCCTGTCTTGCTTTTACGTTATAAAACCGTATTTTTAGTAACTGTGTGAGTTTTTAACAACTAAATTCATTGAAAAGAACGATTATTTGATTAACGTTATTGTCGACGCTACTTATTTATAAAATTTTTGAATCAACGCTAAACCAAGTTTTTAAAATCGTTTTTCGTTTTACTTGGCCGATTCCCAAAGTTTAAACCGAAATGTTAATTGTGGGTCGTTTCAATTCGGGTTTAACCTAACCATTAGCGAGTACGGGACAAGAATTTAGTTAAATGTTGTTAGTTTAACCCAAAACAACCAAAAAAAAAGGAAAAAGAAAAAGGATTGAAAAGGGGGAGGGGGGACCGAAGTCGGGCAGGACCCTGACCGCCGCACGCTCTCTCTCTCTCTCTAACGCGCCTCTCTCTCTCTCTCTCTCTCTCTCTCTCTCTCTCACCGGCGACCGGCCACCTGGCGCTGCCGCCGGCCACCGGCGAGAGAAAGGGACGAACAGTCCCTCACCCCAACACGCGTCCACCACTGCCCAAAAGCCACCACCGTCTCCCTCATCTCCTCACCTCACACACGCTATACTCGCCGGTTCCAAGCCCCAATCCGCCTCCCCTGGCTGCCGATGACCAACCTGTGCCGAGGTTGAGCGAAAATCGGCCATGGTTGGGCCGATTCTGGCGGAAGGACGGGCGTTCACTCGGTCGAAATCACGCATGCACGGTGTGTTTCGAACTTCTCTACTCCTTTAAGTTGAATCCCCACCTTGAATCCTCCTTAACCATGCTTAAATTTCTCAAAAAACCACAAGCTAGGGTTATTGGGTTTGGGCTAGTCGAATCAAGCGCGAAGAGCAGAGGAGCGTCTGGCTTTTGGTGTTCGATTTTTGGCCTCAATTCAAGCTAAATCGCGTGTCTCTAGCGTGGTATCGAGGTGGGTGTTCTCGCCTCCTAAGTTATTACTATTTTCAAAGTTAACTTTTCAGCGGTTTGATGTTGCATGTCAAGTTAGGGCTTGTTAAATTCGTTAGAAATGATAAGAATTAAGTTATTCATGCTTAGGTTCGAATCAATTGGTTGTTTCATGGCTGAATTTGTGAATCGATGTGAATTCTGTACATAAACCGTAGTCTTGCGTGAACAGTGAATTTGAGTTTATATGGACGTATTTAGCTTCGAATCAGTTAATGAGTTATTGTTTAAAACGGAATTAAAATCGAAGTTAATTTAACGCATTTAGCTTTAAATCGAGTTAAGGAGTCATTGTTTGAAAAGGAATTAGAAAGGAAGTTAGTTTGATATGTTTAGCGTCGATTCGAGCTAATGAGATAACATGAGAAAAAGAATTAAAATCGGAGTTGTGTTGACATGCTTAGCTTCTATTCAAGTTATTTAGCTAATATATGAAAAAGGATTAAAATCGAAGTTCTTTTAATGTGTTTAGCTTCCATTCGAATTAATTAACCAATGTGTGCAAATGAGCTAATTTCGAGTTTAATGAAATCTGTTTAGCTTCGAATCAAATGGATTAGCTAATGCATGTTAAAGGAATTAATCTCGAAGTTATATAAACGTGTTTAGCTTCGATTCGAGTTAAACTAGCTAACGCATGTAAACAAATTAAATTCAAAGCTATTGAAATATGTTTAGCTTTCATTCGAACCCTTTTTAGTACATTCGTGCTTAGGAAAGTTACTTCGAAATGCATCGTATATGTTTAGAATCAAATTATGTTTGATTTACTGAATAAAGTGTTGTCGAATTATGGATAAATGTGGCTATATGTACGCTTGTTGTAACGCACCGCTGAATGGTGCTGGTTGCTCAGGTAAGAGCCTAAACCTTACTCCCTTTTACATAAGCTAATATGATAATATGTTGTGATTAATAAATTGATGAATCGAGTTGGTAGTTGGATGATTTGAGGAAAGAATGATGAGCGTTTGAGGTCATGTGGTACGGTGCTTCTGAGGAGGGAGTTCGGGTTGTGAAATTACCGCAATCGTGTGGATTGCGAGGCCATGTGTGGCTTATTGTGTTGAAATGATTACGAAATGTTTAAATGTGATATGTGTATTCCCTTTTCCTTGCATGTTTAAAATGTGACGTGTGTGGAAGGGTGATGTTTTAGCAAATGACTCTTCATGTGTTTTAAATGAATAATAGCCATGTCTAGTAATGAGCTATAGCCTATTTTAGCTATTCAAATAGTGTTTGGGAGGAATCCCTAAAACGTTTTTAACAAAAGGGAGATGGGAATTATACGTTGAATGATTTTATTGTTTGAAACGGAAAATTACTAGTCGTTATGACCATACGCTTTCCTTGGCTAAGATAATGTGCTGTGGACACTATGTTATGAATGATGACTGCCTAGGGCTTACGTCCTGGTACTAGGAAACCCTGGAAGACCCTGACGAGGGTAATGGTCCAATATGTTTATGTAGCCATCCCGGGAGTAAGAGCTTAAGCGTGAGCGTTAGGTCTCACTATGGGGTCGAGAATAGTTCTCACCCAATCAGCACCCTGTAATGATCTTATGCCAGAAGTACTTTCGTACTAAGTTAAGAAAAGCAATTGGCCCTTTGCCATTTTTAAACGATTAAAAAGGAAAGGAAGTTCTTTTTATGGGCCCAAAAGGCT
>JAKOGI010001071.1:147500-167500 GCA_029747015.1 Carnegiea gigantea
TGAATGCTTAGAATCGTATCGTGCTTAAAAGTTTCGAATAGTAACGACATGATAAATGAATGCTTAGAATCGTATTGTGCTTAAATGTTTCGAATAGTAACGATATGATAAATGAATGCTTAAATGTTTCGAATAGTAACATCAATATGATAAACGAATGCTTAGAATCGTGTTGTGCTTAAATGAGGTAAATAGGTTCGAATAGCAACTTCGATAAAATAAACGAATGCCTTGAATCATGTTTCATTCAAGTGAATTATTTAAATTCAAATAATGACTTCGATGTAATAAATGAATGTCTAGAATCGTATTATGCTTAAATAGCTTAATTAGGCCTGAAATGTAACTTCGAAACAATGAATGAACGCCTCGAATCGTTACTTGTCTATCGAGTTGAACTATGCTTATGAAATAACTTTGGGAATAACATTTGAAGGACGAACTGAGCATGTTTACGCCCCTTAACTACAATACATGAATGTAACCATGTTTCATGCCTGGTTAGTTTAACTTAGCTTACTAATTGTCCGTCTCAAGTTAAGGTCGTGTGAGTGTCTATATGTATAAAAGTGTGTATGGTATAACCGTTAGTTGCAGCGCACTGGTAATTGTTATTTGCTTACTCGGTACGTTAAGCATGGGTAAGTTACGTAAGTTTACGTATCGCTTTTCAATATATCAGGATGATTGGAATGCTAAATTGTGAAATTGAAATCAAGATGGTAGTTGGATGGTTTAAGGTAGAACTATAAGTGGTTCGAGGTTCTTGTGGTACGGTGCTTGTGAGGAGGGAGCATGGGTTGTGAATTAACCGCAATCGTGTGGATTGCGAGGCTGTGTGTGGGTCATTGTGTTGTTGAAATGATTATGAAGTGCTTGAATGTAATACATGTAAATCCCTTACCTTTTATGTTATTAAGATGCATTACGCGTGAGAGTGTGGTGATTTGACAAAGAACGTTTCTCGTGTTTTCAAACTAATAATAGCTATGACTAATAGCAAGTAATGGCCTATTTTAGCTACCAAACGTTATTTGGGAGTGAACCTGCTTGAACGGGGGAATCCCTAAAACATTTTTTAAAGGTGTGAGTTGTATGATAAGTGATTTTACCAGAAGAAACAACAAAGTTTTTAGCTGTTATGGCCTATACACTTTAAATTGGCCAAGATAATGTGCTTCAGACAATATGATATGAGTGATGTTAGCCTAGGGGATATGTCCTGGTACTAGGAAACCCTAGAAGGCCCTGACGAGGGTAATGTAGTTGTCCGATGTGTTATGTAGCTGTCCCAAGAGTAAGAGCTTAGTGTGAGTGTTAGGTCTCACTATGGGGTTGAGAATAGATCTCACCCAATCAGCACCCTATAATGATCTTATGCGAGAAGTAGTTTTATACTAAGCTAAGAAAAGCAATTGGCCTTTGCCATTTTAAGTGTTTCAAATGGAAAGAAAGTTTTTATGTGCCCTAAGAGGCCACATGGAATGAAGTATGAAAAGCTTATACGGGTCCTTGTACGACCAATAGGAAATGAAATCTCTTTTAGAAGAACAAGGGCCTCAAGAGGTTAAGAAAGATGTTTTCAATGAAAGAAAGAAATTTTTCAATGAATGCTTCATGAAATGATTCTTAAGCAAGTTTGAATGTGGATTCTAATATCATTTGACCTCATCCTTTTCTACATCAAACCTGTCTGATTCAAAGGGCATGAATTGAGAAAGAAAGTTTATAGTATGTTAAAAATTCCATAAACGAAGGCATCTCCCCCAAATAAATGAATGTTTGACATGTGAATGGCCGACGAGGGTGTCATATAGCTTAATATGATGATTGATAATACATAAATACTTGATACGTGGTTAGTATGAGTAGTATTGCTTGTAAATGTTTTGTTTTTATAAAGTGTTTACAAAGAAGGAAAAGAAAGTTTCTACACGTCCCTAACAAAAAGGGGTTTCTAAGCATGGATGTATGTGACTTCAAGTAGTGTGTGTGACCATGTTTCTTATAGTACATCACGTAATGTTGATTATATTTAGTTTTGATTATAACAAATCCAAGTGTAAAAATTTGTCCAAGTAATGTTGCTCCGAACACGATCTCCAAACAGGCCTAACTGGTGTTTGTGATCTTTATTGTATTAACTGGTTTGCTACATGTGAGAATGTCTTCTAGACAGGTTTTACTTGGTGATTCTATATTACGTCAAGAACACCATCTCGACAGTTGATTGTAAAGCGTGTTCCTGAACTCTAGCAACGCAAAGAACAACCCCAGCAAACAAGGTGGCCTTGGTGTTCACAGCAGCTCTACAAATCTCGGACAAGATGACTGGTTCAAAACAAGAAGTCTTGGGCATATAGGTTTTATTTAATTAGACTCTTGTTAATATGCCAATATTGAAAACATCATTTTTAAACACTTCTTGAATCGGTACTTGCGCTAAGTGCTTCAGAACACCAGTTGCGAACAACCCTGCGAACAGGGTGCCTAGGGTGTTTCTGAACTGCAGTGGCCATACCCGATTATTTTTGAAAAATTCATTTTGGTTGGCCAAGATCTCTAGAATACTTTCCTTGAATTTCAAAACTGCTATTTCTCTGGAAAGGATATTTCCTGAAAATATTTTGGGAGAATTTCGAAAATAAGTTTTGGAGATTTGCCAAAACTTAAAGGAAAAAATTTCCTTTGACTATATTTTCGGATTTGGTAAAAGCTGAAAATCTCTTTAAACCTCTTCACGGTTATGGGAAGATAAGGGTTATCTTTTAAGATAACAAAATCCCTTATATTTTGGGATAAATTAATCATTAGCCGTTGGATAATTTTGCAAAACAATTTCCATACTTAGCTGATTCTGTGGTTTATGACCGTTGGTTTTTTTGTTTAAAAGCCTCAGCTTTTTCTCTCCCAGTACATACACACAGACAGAGATATACAGATATTCAAAACACTCGAAAAACAGAGAGATAGAAAACTCGGTTTGAATTTGCATAAACACAGCCTTTTGAAAAATCCAGGAAAATCATAAAACTCGGTTTACACTCAAAGATTCTTGAGCTTCATTCTGAAAAGCAAACCGTGACAAGCTGTGTTTGATTTTGAGTTTTCATACCATTGGCATAATAGGATCTTCATTGTACCTTACATCTGCTTAGTGAGAAGCACCCCCTGTAAGGTGTTTGTAACCCTGATCTTGAATCAGAAAAGTGAGTGAGTGTGTCCTAGTCGTGTGGACTTGGACGTGTCTAATCTTGCGAAGGTTGGATGTGGTGTAACCTGTCTTTGGGAAGAAGGTTACGTGGTTGCAAGTTGTAACAAGGTGTGTTACATTTGTAACGTGTGAAGCCCGTTAGTGAAAGTGGTTAAATCCTACACGAGGTAGGTCGTGGTTTTTCACACCTCAGTTGAGCTAGAGGTGTTTTCCACGTAAAAATTGTGTGTGCTTTATTTTCCGCATCTATCTTGGTGATTTTCGCCTCTGCAATATTTGAGAACACCCCGTGCAAACAAGCTATCAGGGTGTTTGTCACTTGAGAACAACCTCTGTGAGGGTGTTTGTTATCTACAACGCGAAAATCAGATACCACAATTCACCCCCCTCTTGTGGTTGGATACTCACGAACTCAACAAGTGGTATTAGAGCGGGTTCTCTTACAAAAGGTTAACAGCTTGAGAGATTCTGAAGATGAATACCCCACAAGGAATTCTTGAAGGGCAATCCATTACTCGTCCACCCTATTTCAACGGCCAACATTATAGTTGGTGGAAGAATAGGATGGAGAACTATATTCAGGCAGAAGATTATGAATTATGGATGCTCATCAAGAACGGGCCTCTTGTTCCCACCAAGGTGCTTGAAGATGGTAAGAAGGTTCCCAAGGAATCCATAGAATTTGATACCGAGGACTACAAGAAAATGGAGAAAAATGCCAAAGCCAAAAAGCTTCAATATTTTGGCCTAGGACCGGATGAATACACTCGCATCTCTGAGTGTGAATCAGCCCAAGCTATCTGGAATGCTCTGCAAGTTGCTCATGAAGGTACGAGTCAAGTTAAACAATGTAGAATTGAGCTACTTATGCGACAATATGAGTTGTTTGATATGGGTGATCATGAAACTGTGATGGACATGTATACAAGGTTCACCCATATCACGAACGAGTTAAAATCCCTGGGAAGATCTTTCACCACTGAAGAGTTGGTGAGGAAAATCCTCAGAATTTTACCTCGCACGTGGGAGGCCAAAGTAACAGCCATCCAAGAGGCTAAAGACATGAACCAGATCACCCTCGACGAGTTGATTGGAAATCTCCAGACCTATAAACTCCGAAAGAACTCACAGCAATGAGAGGAGCAAAAGAAGGATCGTGGGCTTGCCTTAAAAGCACATGAGGACACTGACTCTGACCTTGAAGATGAAGATATGGCCCTAATGTCCAGAAAATTCAAGAAATTCTTCAAAAAGGTCAAGGAAAACAACAAAAGAAAAGAATTCAGTAAGTCCAGAAACACCCCCAAAGAACAGCTCACAGGGTGTTTCAAGTGCGGCAAACTAGATCACTTAGTCAAAAATTGCCCTCTGCTTCGAGAAGATCAAATGCCTGAACACCCTCGAAAATAGGGTCGAAAACACCCTATAAACAATCTGGGCAGGCGATTCTCGAAAGCTGTGCTGGCTGTTTGGGGAGATTCCTCTGAGGATGAAGGAGAATCTGAAGCTGAAGAAGGAGTCGTAGCACTTATGGCACAAAGTGATTCAGATTCAGATGATGAATCAACAATCAGCTTCTCAGATCTCAAGAACAAGGTACATGGTCTTAACAAAGCCACTTTAGAAGAACTTCTATATAATTTGATAGACACATGTGCTGATCTAAAAAGAGAAGTTCGTGACCTAGAGCTTGAAAATGAAATTCTTAAAAATGAAAAACTCGGTTTACATGAAAATGTTAATATACTCAAAGAAAACCTCTTTATAAAAGAAGGAGATTACTCTCGAATAGAGGAAAAACTCTTTGAGGTGGAAGGAATGGTTGAGTCCCTGCTCAAAGAGAACAAGGGTTTGCATGCTAATAAAGAAAAACTGGAAACCGAGCTTAGCACAAACAAATGCTGGAACAAATCTTCACAGGCCCTTGCTTGGTTAAACACTCACCACAGTCGAAACAGAAAGGGACTTGGGTATAAGCCTAAACGAACAGTTTACCCAATTCATAGGAAGTATGTGGGATTACCTGAAAACATTGTTTGCTTTCATTGTGGTAAAACTGGTCACTATCGATATTCTTGTCCTTTAAGAAAACATGCCAATGAAAAGAATGAAAGGTATGTGAAACAAATCTGGATTAGAAAAGATGAGCTTTACATGTCTAAAGGAATGGGACCCAAGTGGATCTGGGTTCCTAAAACTAACCCGTGATTTGTTTTGCAGGCTGAAGTGAGAGAGAACAATCCCATAAACAACCCAGCAACCAGGGTAAGAAACACCCTATCAAACAGATCAGAAAACAACCTTGAAAACAGGCAGCTGTGGTATGTTGATAGTGGGTGTTCGCGGCACATGAACTGGAGAAAGATCAAATTTTCTCTCACTTACAGCTTTGAATGGTGGGAGTGTAGCATTTGGAAACGGCAAGTCTGGGACAATTGTCGGTATAGGTAATATTGGTAAAACTCTCTCCCACTCAATTGATAATGTGCACTTGGTTGATGGTTTAAAGCACAATTTGCTAAGTGTGTCCCAACTGTGTGACAAGAACAACCTAGTGGTGTTTTCACGAACACGTTGCTTGGTTGTAAATGACGACACAGGAGATGTTGTGTTGAGGGGGAAGCGATGTCAAAATGTTTATAAAGTTTGTATTTCCACTCTTCCCCAAAATAATCTGACTTGTTTAAATGCATTAAATGATGATATAATGCTATGGCACAAGAGACTAGGTCATGCAAGCTTATCCTTGTTAAACAAACTTGTTTCAAAAGACCTAGTTATTGGACTACCTTCCATCAAATTTAATGATGACAAGGTATGTGAAGCTTGTGCAAAAGGCAAACAAGTCAGATCTTCTTTTAAATCGAAAAGGTGTGTAAGCACTACTCGACCTCTAGAATTATTACACATTGATTTGTGTGGTCCCATGAGGATAACTAGTAGAGGTGGGAAAAAGTATGTGCTTGTTGTAGTGGATGATTACTCTCGATTTACTTGGACCTTGTTTTTGGCATCCAAGGATGAAACCTTTGAGAATTTTATTGCCTTTCTCAAAAAGGTTGAAAAGAGAGTAGGACACTCCTTAATCAGCTTAAGATCTGATCATGGAACTGAGTTTGAAAATGCAAGTTTTATTAACTATTGTAATGAACATGGTGTTGATCATAACTTCTCAGCCCCAAGATCATCCCAACAAAATGGGGTGGTTGAGCGCAAAAATCGCACCCTGGAAGACATGACCAGAACAATGCTTATTGCCAGTGGTCTTCCTAGTTATTTCTGGGCAGAAGCATTGAACACCTCATGTTACATTATAAATAGATGCATGATCAAACCAATGTTGAATAAAACTCCTTATGAACTTTTCAAAGGCAGAAAACCCAATATTACGCACCTAAGGACATTTGGTTGTAAGTGTTTTGTGCATAATAATGGGAAGGATGCCTTAGAAAGTTTGATCCAAGAAGTGATGAGGCAATACTTCTTGGCTATTCTTCTCACAGCAAGGCATACAAAGTCTTTAACAAAAGAACCTTGTGTGTTGAGGAAAGTGTGCATGTACTTTTTGATGTATCTAACGTGTTGAGTGAGAATGATGCACAGGAAGATGAACTTGAATTAGGTCTTGTTCGAAAAGAAGTGTTGCTCCAAGATAAACGAGGTAAGAACACCATGGAGAAAACAACTCCTGAAGGTGTTCCTCAGAACAGCAGGCAAGGTGAACACCAAACAGGGGAAAACACCGCTGAACCCTGTTCGGAACCATGTTCTTCAGGAATAAGGTTACAAACAGGTGCAGAAACAGGATCCGGAGGTGTTCTTGAGCCTGATCCTACACACATTTCAGTTAGAACAGAGCATGTGTCTGTGGATCCTCTTACTCCACGACCATGGAAGCACCATAGTTCGCATCCTCTTGATCAAATCTTGTCAGATATTAATATTGGAGTGCAAACTAGATCTAAACTAAAGAATTTTTGTGCTTTCTATGCTTTTCTTTCTAACATTGAGCCAAAAAGTGTGAATGAAGCTCTTGCAGATTCAGATTGGATCACGGCTATGCAAGAAGAGCTTCATCAATTTGAAAGAAACAAGGTATGGCACCTTATACCTAAACCTGCAGGGAGAACAATCATTGGAACCAAGTGGGTGTTCCGAAATAAACTAGATGAGTCAGGAACAGTCACCAGGAACAAGGCACGGCTGGTTGTACAAGGATACAATCAAGAAGAAGGGATCAATTACGAAGAAACCTTTGCACCAGTTGCTAGAATTGAGGCTATTCGAATTTTAATAGCCTTTGCAGCTCATATGGAAATCAAGCTATATCAAATGGATGTTAAAAGTGCATTCCTAAACGGATACCTTAAAGAAGAGGTGTATGTCAAACAACCCCCTGGTTTTGAAAATGGTGATTTTCCAAATCATGTTTTTAAACTTGACAAGGCACTTTATGGTTTAAAACAAGCTCCAAGAGCTTGGTATGAACGGTTGTCAAGTTTTTTACTTGAAAATGATTTTAGAAGAGGCAAGGTAGACAATACCTTGTTTCTAAAATCTAAGGGGGAACATTTTTTGATTGTCCAAATATATGTTGATGATATCATATTTGGTGCAACTCATCATGATTTATGCAATGAATTTTCAAATATGATGAGGAGTGAGTTTGAGATGAGCATGATGGGTGAGCTTAATTTTTCTTAGGCTTACAAATCAAGCAAACTCCAAACGGCACCATGATCCATCAGCAAAAGTATATCAAGGAGTTACTTAAGTGTTTTGGGATGGAGTCAGCCAAACCCATAGACACTCCTATTTCTCCTTCAACCAAGTTGGTTATGGATGATGGGAGTCCCTCAGTTGAGGAGAAACTCTATAGGGGTATGATTGGGTCACTCTTATACCTAACCGCTAGTAGACCTGATATTGTTTTTAGTGTTGGTTTATGTGCCCGTTTTCAGTCTAATCCTAAGGAAACTCATCTTAAGGCTGTTAAACGGATACTAAGGTATTTAAAACATACACCCAATTTAGCTCTATGGTATCCTAAAGGTTGCAATTTTGATCTTGTTGGATATGCTGATGCTGACTATGCTGGATTCCTAGTTGATAGAAAGAGTACCTTAGATCGGACGGCAAAGAACAGGCATAATACAGAGAACAGGTACGCCCCTTGGTTGCTCGGTGGCATAATACAGAGAACAGGTACGCCCCTTGGTTGCTCGGTGTGTTTGCTTTCCTTCCCAAGGCACAAGATGTTATTGCTCCTACCCGTTGCAATTCAAGAGATCTTCTCAAAGATTCGGCTGCTCTCTCTCTCTCTCTCTCTCTCTCTCTTTTTATGCCCTACTCTTAGTACTATCGTTCGTCTTGCCCTCAAGCAAAAACCGAACATCCTGCAAACTCCTTAAACCCTAATCCCTCTCCTCTAGCAACAATGGCTTCCAACAACACTCTTCAATCAAAAGCCCTAGTTCTATCTTCCTCAATTCCTGCTCCTTCTCGCCCAATTCTTTACAAGCCTTTCCAATTTCTGAATCGCTTGTCTCTAAAATCAGTGGGAATGGGGATGGATGATATTCCCTTTGAATGTGGAAGGGAATTGGTGTTCCTCGTAGGGGCAATTGTTTGTCCTATTTCAGTTGAGTCAGAGGGAACAAAGTCGGGGTCTCAAGAACAATTCTTGGAAACTCCTGAAGGGTTTAATTTTGAGCCCTGTTCTTCTGGGTTGTTCTCTGACACCGCGACAGAAACAGGGGCTGCCTCTGTCGAAGGTGTGTTTGTGGAGGATCTGCATGTCGACTTCCAAGGGAAGTCGAATGAGTCGTCAGAGGAGAGTCTAGAGAAGAATTCTCTCCCTGAGGCTGAAATCTCCCCTCCAGTCTTTCAAACTGGAGAGAAAAGGAAGAGGGTGAAAATCGTGGCTAGGCGTAGTAGAACGCCAAGAACAAGGCCACAACCAAGGTCTCAACCCTCACAAACTCCCTCTTCTCCTCAATCCTCTAAGCCCTGTCGCAAGTCTGCGAGAATCGCTTTTCAATCCGCTCCTCGTACCTTCAAACCCTCTACTCCTATCATCGAGGAGATTTCTTCTTCTTCTGAAGGGTTCTCGAGTTCTGACTCTGAGAACACCACCTTCAAACAGGGGACACTGGTGTTTTCCGAGTCCTCTGAAGACCAAGCTCCTCCAAAACCGACCAATAAACCTGCTGTGAAGCCCTCTCCTGCCAAAACACCCCTCAAGCGAAAGCCCAGAACAGCCCCCCTACCAGAAACTACCACCTCTGTTCCTGTCCTTAAACGCCCAAAGCAGTTCACTCCCTCTCCTATTTCTGACAAACATGCGCAGTTGCTGAAGCGCATTGTCATCAGGGGGAAGGTAGTAAATGTAAGCTTTTTCGAGGAACAGGGTCTGGGGGTGTTCTTGAACAAGCTTCGAGCCCAAGGCTGGCTTGAGTTGTTTGCAAACACCCAGCAAGGGTGTTCTGTGCCCGAGTTGGCTGAATTCTATGCCAACTGCTCTGTCACAAATGGGGTGGTGACAAGTGCTGTCAATGCGTGTCATTTTTCCTTTGATGAAGCCACCCTGAGTGATATTCTGGGCATCCCCTCTCGTGGATTTGCTGTGTATGTGAGGGAAGACAAAACGGCCCTGGAAACAGCCAGGCTCTTAGAGGTGTCCAAACGCCTTAGTCAAAAACAGGGCCTGAGAACACCCCTCTCGGTTAAGAAGGGTGAAATGACCTCCCTACACCAACTACTATTCATGTTCACCATCAAGAACATAATACCGCGAGGTCAAGGGCGAAACTCAGCAGATGCCTTTGATCAATGTCTGGTGGACCTACTGGATCGGGAGGAACCAGTAAACCTCCCTGCAATCATGATTCGCCACATAGAGCGAATTGCGAACACCACCCGGGCACATGATCTTGGCTATGGGTTTTTGTTGACAAGGGTGCTTGAGTACTTTGGGATCGTGCTCACACGAAGAGTGCCGGCCCAAATCATTGATGAAATTGGCGTTGACACCCTACTAGGGTGTGGCTATGAGGTTGGCGAAGGGTCAGTCTCCAAACAGGGTCGTCGACCACCTCGACCACCTGTTTCTGGGCAACCTTCCGTCAAGGTTGAGGCTGTTCTTGAGGACAATGCTCGCCTCAAGGATGAGCTCTCACCTGTCATGGCTGCTCTTGCTGAGGAACGAGCTCTCCCGGCCAAACGCCATGAAGATTTGCTTGCACATCTCTCCACTCTTGCCCCTAGCATCCCTCCTCTGCAAACGAAACCACCCCCTGCTCCCTGATTCTCTAGGCTGTTCTCTTGTTTCCTCTCATCTCAGTTTTTGGCATTGTAATGATTTAATGCAATATCCCTTTATTAATGCTACTTGCACCTTATGCTCTTTATTGCTTTTCTTGCATTACTCCTGTGCTTATGCTTTGCTTATGCTTTTTAATGATGCCAAAAGGGAGAATAAGACCATATGGCCAGATATGACCTAGCACCTAGAGGATCCCTATCAGCATTAAACATTATTAAGCGCGTTTAAATTTTGTCAATATGGTCACTTGGTTTGTCATCATCAAAAAGGGGGAATTTGTTGATTATATTTAGTTTTGATGATAACAAATCCAAGTGTAAAAATTTGTCCAAGTAATGTTGCTCCGAACACGATCTCCAAACAGGCCTAACTGGTGTTTGTGATCTTTATTGTATTAACTGGTTTGCTACATGTGAGAATGTCTTCTAGACAGGTTTTACTTGGTGATTCTATATTAAGTCAAGAACACCATCTCGACAGTTGATTGTAAAGCATGTTCCTGAACTCTAGCAATGCAAAGAACAACCCCAGCAAACAAGGTGGCCTTGGTGTTCACAGCAGCTCTACAAATCTCGGACAAGATGACTGGTTCAAAACAAGAAGTCTTGGGTATATAGGTTTTATTTAATTAGACTCTTGTTAATATGCCAATATTGAAAACATCATTTTTAAACACTTCTTGAATCGGTACTTGCGCTAAGTGCTTCAGAACACCAGTTGCGAATAACCCTGCGAACAGGGTGCCTAGGGTGTTTCTGAACTGCAGTGGCCATACCCGATTATTTTTGAAAAATTCATTTTGGTTGGCCAAGATCTCTTGAATACTTTCCTTGAATTTCAAAACTGCTATTTCCCTGGAAAGGATATTTCCTGAAAATTATTTTGGGAGAATTTCGAAAATAAGTTTTGGAGATTTGCCAAAACTTAAAGGAAAAAAATTTCCTTTGACTATATTTTCGGATTTGGTAAAAGCTGAAAATCTCTTTAAACCTCTTCACGGTTATGGGAAGATAAGGGTTATCTTTTAAGATAACAAAATCCCTTATATTTTGGGATAAATTAATCATTAGCCGTTGGATAATTTTGCAAAACAATTTCCATACTTAGCTGATTCTGTGGTTTATGACCGTTGGTTTTTTTGTTTAAAAGCCTCAGCTTTTTCTCTCCCAGCACATACACACAGACAGAGATATACAGATATTCAAAACACTCGAAAAACAGAGAGATAGAAAACTCGGTTTGAATTTGCATAAACACAGCCTTTTGAAAAATCCAGGAAAATCAGAAAACTCGGTTTACACTCAAAGATTCTTGAGCTTCATTCTGAAAAGCAAACCGTGACAAGCTGTGTTTGATTTTGAGTTTTCATACCATTGGCATAATAGGATCTTCATTGTACCTTACATCTGCTTAGTGAGAAGCACCCCCTGTAAGGTGTTTGTAACCCTGATCTTGAATCAGAAAAGTGAGTGAGTGTGTCCTAGTCGTGTGGACTTGGACGTGTCTAATCTTGCGAAGGTTGGACGTGGTGTAACCTGTCTTTGGGAAGAAGGTTACGTGGTTGCAAGTTGTAACAAGGTGTGTTACATTTGTAACGTGTGAAGCCCGTTAGTGAAAGTGGTTAAATCCTACACGAGGTAGGTCGTGGTTTTTCACACCTCAGTTGGGCTAGAGGTGTTTTCCACGTAAAAATTGTGTGTGCTTTATTTTCCGCATCTATCTTGGTGATTTTCGCCTCTGCAATATTTGAGAACACCCCGTGCAAACAAGCTATCAGGGTGTTTGTCATTTGAGAACAACCTCTGTGAGGGTGTTTGTTATCTACAACGCGAAAATCAGATACCACAATTCACCCCCCTCTTGTGGTTGGATACTCACGAACTCAACACGTAATGACGTTTAAAAGTGCATATTGAGTATGTAAGTGACAGTGCATCCAATGTTTATGTTTTAGAATCACATGATGTGTATACAAGTTCCTAGCATTCCAACGTTATTCAAAACTAAGAATCTATCATGTTTGAATGTCTAGCCAAGAACCTACGAGCTGTGATATGTAGCTTAATACCATGTTAGTATTACTTAACTGCTTGTTAAGTGAATATTATAAGTAATATTGCTTGTAAAGGTTTTATTTTAAGGTGTAGAGGAACACTCACTGAGCATGTGGTGGCTCAGTCCATTTCCTTTCCCCTTTTTCACCCAGGTGGTGAATGAATGAAAGAATCTGTCTGCTTTCTAGGACTACCAGTTGTTCTTGCAAGTGTACGTGAGAAGCAATGTTTATGAAGATGCTTGAATTAATATTTTGGTCGAGGAAATGTATGAAACAAGCGTGTAGTGGCTCTGGTGGTGTAAACCTATGTAAATTAGTCAAATAAGAATTGTAAAGGCATAAGCCTCAACCCCGAGTGTGTGACTCGTGGGAAACATTTAGTTTTTGTTGAAATTTTATTGTAAACTCACAGGTACCCTTTACGTTCGCAATGCGAACTTTACAAACGTTACAATTATAGACGAAACTCTTACAGTTTCGTTCCAGAAATTCCCTAACCAACCTAGAGTTAGGTAGAATCTTTAAGAAAGTCATTAGTTATGACAGTCTTAGGGGTCTCCCTCGGAGGATCCTGGTGGTGTGACAGCCCACAGGGGTAGAGGGGTGTTACATTGGGTGGTATCAGAGCCATAGGTTTGCGTATGCATTTAGATGTGACGTTAGGAGTTTCAGTATGTGAAATATGTGCTTTAAAGTGCTTACATCAGCTGACTATGTGCTTGCTTTGCATACTTGTGTGCACAAACTAGAAACACGGCTTAGGACTCCCATATAAATACGTGCTTGTTAGTTTTATTCCTAACCCAATGTGGTAGTGTAGGATGGTTTTTCACATCGTCGATCACGTTTACCTGCCTTTTTGGTTGGCCGCATGGAATGCGGTTATATTCTGGCATGCAATGGAGGAGCATAGCCGAAGAGTGCCCAATGGAATCAGTCAAAGTACTTGGGCAGCAAGCTTTATAAGGAAGATACCCTTGGAGGGAAAGTGGAAGGAAGTGACCATCACCTTACGACATTTAACCTTATGTAGGGAGGAATGTGCCCCTTACTCCTACCGAGGTTTAGTGGAATTCCTACTATGACCTGAGCGCTACGTAGATCACTTGGGACTCACTTCATGTCAGAGAAATGCAGCTGCCATCCAACTTGTCCAAACCGAGTTCATCTAACCTGCGGAGAGCCAACGCCTCCCCACCACTGTAGCTCACAGAATCAAGTGGAATTTCACCAAATAAGGCATCTTTTCACTGAAGTGCCTCAAGCAGCGTGCTATAAGCAAGTTGCCGTGATGTGGGTACGCTGGATGGATGCCTATGGAGCGTACTATCCTTGGGGATGGCAAGCTACCATGCTTAAAATGGATGAACTAGTGGATGAGATGCCTAACATAGAGTACACTCCTACTTTAGTACTACAAGGGCTCTTAGCCCTAATTGAGTCTGAAGACTCGAATAAGCTAGTGATAGGTAACCCTGCTGGGGGAGATTCCTCAGGAGATGATTAGAGTCGTGTGTAACCCAAAGTTGCTAATGTATGCAATGTATCTAAATAAGTCATAGCTAGTGTACCCTCCTGGTTCCTTTCCTCCCTAAGGCGTTAATCTGTCAGAAGCTCTTAGATGACTTCCAAGCTACATGTACCCTCGAAATGAATAAATGAATAGGGGTACTACCCTTATTGTCACGTAAAATGTGAATGCGTATTTTAGTAAGGAAAAAGAAGTGTTTGTGCGACAAGAGTAGGATCGCACCAATACCAAAAAAAAAAAAAAAACCTATGAATGCTATCTAGTATTGTACTACGCTTTTAAACGCCTTTGACAAATCTACTTTTATATATAAAACTAAGTAACTTTGTATAAACAGTTGTATAGCGAATGCCTCTCTCGAAGGGAACTAGTGGCGGAGCCAACCGTCTTGGAAATAATCTATCAGTTCAACAAGTTGAAACCACCAAAGTTTAGTGGTGGGACAGACCCCCTTGCATACAAAGAGTGGTTAAGAAGACTGGAGAATTTATTTGAAGTGATGGATTGTCCCGAAGGCTCTAAAGTGCGCCTGGCAACCCACCTTTTTGAAAAGGAGGCTGAATTCTGGTGGGTATTGTTAAACCCCGAGTTGGCGAACCAGCTTTAACCTGGGAGCAGTTAAAAACCTTAATGGATGCCCAATACTACCCTCAAGACATAAAAGGGCAAAAGAACAGGAGTTTTTACATTTGAAACAAGGGCAGATGAGTGTGACGAAGTACGCGGCGAAGTTTAATGAACTCAGCCGCTTTGTGCCCAATCAGTTTGCCACTAAAGAAATGAAGATGGATCACTTTGAACAAGGCCTTAAGGGACCAATCAAGCGGATGATAGTTGGGCATGTTTTTACCAGCTTTCAAGAAATGTATCAGAGGGCAGTGAAGATTGCCCGAGTTATGAAAGAAACCGAAGCTGAAAGTCGGCAGATAGGCCTAGCCAAAAGAAAATTTGGCCAAGGAGGATCCGGTGCTCAGGGGAATAAGAAATTCAGAAACTTCAACCCCGCGAAGGATCGGGGTCAAGGAATACAAGTCACGTCGAGGCAAGAGATGGAGCCCTGCAACTAGTGCGAGCGTATGCATTCTGGTCAGTGTAGATATGGTACACAAGAATGCTATGGGTATGGTGCTACAGATCACAAGATTGCAAACTGCCCCAAGAAGGCATGGAATTGGCAAAGCAACACACAAGTTTCAGGCGCGGTAACTAACCCAGTCTCACAAAGAGGCTGCCCTCCTACAAATGCAACTTTGGGGAGCAACAGGGGTGGAAAAAGGCCGCAAGCAGGTGGCCGAGTGTTTTCTCTGGAAGGTGATGAGGCAGAAGATCCCACTATCGCTGTATCAAGTACCCTCCTTATGAAACATCTTTATGCTTATGTTTTATTTGATTCGGGTGCCACACATTCTTTTGTAAATCCTACCCTTGCAAACAAACTCGCCAACAAGCCAAGTGAGATGGATGTGCAACTTTATGTGACCACCCCCTTAGGATCCACTCGCTACACTGATGTTGTTTTCAAAAACTGTACTACTCAGTTGGAAGGGAGAGTTCTCCCCGTAGATCTAGTACAGCTAGATATATAAGGATGGGATGTTACTATAGGGATGGACTACGAAAAGAAGTTGGTTGCCTTCTCGGCCCCTGATGGAGAAAGAGTAACCTTCAAGGGAAGTGGCTACCAAGTGACCATTCCAACTGATTCTACTATGCAAGCAATTAAGATGCTGAGAAAAAGATGTCAGGGTTATTTGTGTGCAATTGAGGTCACAGAACCAGAAGACCTGGACCTAAATGAGATTCCAGTAGCAAGGGAATTCCCGTAGGTATTTCAAAAAGGTACCGGGGCTACCTCCCAACTGAGAAATCGAGTTTACTATTGAACTTATACCTGGAACTGCCCCAATATCCAAGGCACCTTATCGAATGGCACCTACTGAATTGACGGAATTGAAAACTCAGTTGCAGGAGTTACTAGACAAGGGGTTAATTCAACCTAGTGTTTCACCCTGGGAAGCACCAGTGCTATTTGTGAAAAAGAAAGATGGAAGTTTGAGGTTATGTATCGATTATTGAGGGCTAAACAAGGTGACGATTAAGAATAAATACCCACTTCTTTGAATTGACGGCTTGTTTGACTAGTTGGCTGGTGTTTCAATGATCTCAAAGATTGATTTGAGATCGAGGTACCATCAATTGAAGACCAAGAAGGAAGATGTGCTTAAAACCGCCCTTCACACTCGATACGGGCATTATGAGTTCTTGTTATTACCATTTGGATTAACTAATGCTCCTGCCTTCTTTATGGACTTAATGAACAGAGTCTTTGGACCTTTCCTCGATGAATTTGTAGTGGTATTCATCGATGATATCCTGGTGTACTCCAAGACCAGGGAAGAACATGCAACCCACTTACGAATGGAGTTGAAAACCCTAGAAGAGCACAAGCTATATGCCAAGCTAAAAAAGTGCGAGTTTTTGTTAGAAAAGGTGCAATTTCTGGGATATATGGTGACCAAAGATGGCATATAGGTGAACCCCCATAAGTCAAAGAAAATCTCACCTATGTAGAAGAACCCATTCGGATTTCGGAGAAAAAGCTCAGAAACAGAAGCATTTCGTATGTTAAGGTGTTATGGAAATATCACAAGGTGGCAGAAGCAACTTGGGAGTTAGAAAGTGAAATGTGTGAAAAATACCCCGCGCTATTTCTATCAGGTAAGCAATTTCGAGGATGAAATTCTTTTTAGGGGGAGAGTGTAAGGGCCGCATTCTCATTCAACTGCTAACGAGCTGTTTCAGTTGCTAAATTTACAAATCTGCGTTTGAATTATTTTTCAACAAGAATAATAAGTCAACCGTGTGCATTTTTAACGATTAATTTCATTAAAAAGAACGACTATATGATTTTTGTTATTATTGTCGTTCTTCTTTCCAAAATTATTGAATCGATGCTAACCCGGATTTTTAAAATGGTTTTCGTTTTATTTAGTCGATTCCCGAAGTTTAAATTAAAATGTTAATTGTAGGACATTTCAATTCGAGTTTAGTCAAATCGCTACTGGGTTTCGGACCAGAACCTAGTTGAATTGTGTTAATTGAGCAGGAAAAAAAAAAGAAAAAAAGAAAAAGCAAATTAGAAAGGGGGCTAATTCAGGTGTCTGGACCCCCGAGACCCCCGAGACCCACCTGTCTCTCTCTCCCTAACGCTGGCTCTCTCTCTCTCTCCCCCTCTCTCTCCCTCACCACCAACCACTGGCCAGTGTCTGGCGTCACCACCGTCAACCACGCGTCGCCAGCGAGAGGAGGCAGCCACTAGTCCCCTACCCACGCGTCACGGCCGTCTATCACACCACTCTCCACCTTCCACTTCGCATGGCCAAAACAACCAGAAACCCACGCGTCGCCGCCCCGAAATCCACCACCCATGTGCCGGAATCCGGCCACCCAAACCACCGTCGACCTCCTCTATAAATTGGGGGTTAAATTCAGCCCCAAATCAGCTATAATCACCACTCAGGCAAAGCTAGGGTTTAGGGTTTAGTGAGCAGCCGAGTTGGGGTTTGAGGTCAGGAGATTAGGGCGTGAGTTGTTGCCAATTAAGTGGGAATTTAAGCTAGTCCAAGTAAGTATTCTTCCTCGCCTAAATTATTAATACATTCGAAAACGTTTTAGCCTAAACGATGATGCATGTCAGCTTAGGTTTTGTTAATTTCATAGAAATTGTAATGAGCAGACTATGCATGCTGAGTTAGAGGGAATACGTGCCTGAAAGTTTAGTTCGAAACGAGTTATACATGTTTAGAATCAAATTCAGCATATTCGATTAATACATGCCTGAAAGTTTAATTCGAAACGACTTATGCATGTTTAGGATCGATTTTAGCATATTCGACTAATACATGCCTGACAGTTTAATTTGAAACGACTTATGCATGTTTAGGATCAATTTTAGTATATTCAATCAATACGTGCCTGAAAGTTTAAGTTCAAAACGAGTTATGCATGTTTAGAATTGATTCAAGTAAATTCAGTTGATACGTGCCTGAAAGTTTAAGATTGAAATGAGTTATGCATGTTTAGAATTGATTCAAGTAAATTCAGTTAATGCGTGCCTGAAATTTGACTGGATTAGTAACTTCGACATAATAACAGAATGCCTAAAATCGTGTTACATTTAAAAGACCTAATTAAGTTCGAATAGTAATGATGATATTATAAATGAATGCTTCGAATCGTATCGTGCTTAAATGTTTCGAATAGTAACAATGACATGATAAATGAATGCTTAGAATCATATCGTGCTTAAATGTTTTGAATAGTAACAATGACATGATAAATGAATGCTTAGAATTGTATCGTGCTTAAATGTTTCGAATGGTAACAACGATATGATAAATGAATGCTTAAATGTTTCAAATAGTGACATCAATATGATAAATGAATGCTTAGAATCATATTGTGCTTAAATGACGTAAATAGGTTCGAATAGTAACTTCGATAAAATAAATGAATGCCTTGAATCGTGTTACATTCAAGTGACTTATTTAGATTCAAATAATGACTTCAATGTAATAAATGAATGTCTAGAATCATATTATGCTTAAATAGCTTAATTAGGCTTAAAATGTAACTTCGAAACAATAAATGAACGCCTCAAATCGTTACTTCTCTATCGAGTTGAACTATGCTTATGAAATAACTTTGGGAATAACATTTGAATGACGAACTGAGCATGTTAACGCCCCTTAACTGCAATACATGAATGTAATCATGTTTCATGCCTAGTTAGGTTAACTTAGCTTACTAAACGTCCGTCGCGAGTTAAGGTCGTATGAGTGTCTATATGTATAAATGTGTGTATGGTATAACCGTTGGTTGCAGTGCACTGGTAATTGTTATTTGCTTACTCAGTAAGTTAAGCATGGGTAAGTTGCGTAAGTTTACATATCGCTTTTCAGTATATCATGATGATTAGAATGCTAAATTGTGAAATTGAAACCGAGATGGTAGTTGGATGGTTTGAGGTAGAACTATGAGTGGTTCCAGGTTCTTGTGGCACGGTGTTTGTGAGGAGGGAGCCTAGGTTGTGAATTAACTGCAATCGTGTGGATTGCGAGGTTGTGTGTGGCTCATTGTGTTGTTGAAATGATTATGAAGTGCTTGAATGTCATACATGTAAATCTCTCCCCTTTTATGTTATTAAGATGCATTATGCGTGAGAGTGTGGTCATTTGACAAAGAACGTTTCTCGTATTTTCAAACTAATAATAGCCATGACTAATAGCAAGCAGTGGCCTGTTTTAGCTACACAAACATTATTTGGGAGTGAACCTGTTTGAACGGGGGAATCCCTAAAATTTTTTATAAAGATGTGAGTCGTATGATAAGTGATTTTGCCAGAAGAAACAACAAAGTTATTAGCCGTTATGGCTCATATGCTTTAAATTGGCTAAGATAATGTGCTTCGGACAATATGATGTGAATGATGTTAGCCTAGGGGATAAGTCCTGGTACTAGGAAACCCTAGAAGACCCTGACGAGGGTAATGTAATGGTCCAATATGTTATGTAGCCATCCCGGGAGTAAGAACTTAGTGTGAGCATTAGGTCTCATTATGGGGTCGAGAATAGATCTCGCCTAATCAGCACCTTGTAATGATCTTATGCTAGAAGTATTTTTTCCTGCTAAACTAAGAAAAGCAGTTGGCCTTTGCCATTTTAAGTGTTTTGAAAGGAAAGAACGTTTTTACGAGCCCTAAGAGGCCATATGGAATGAAGTATGAAAAGTTCATAAGGGTCGTTGTACGACCAAGACGAAATGAAATCTCTTTTAAAAGAACAAGAGCCTCAAGAGGTTAAGAAAAATGTTTTCA
>JAKOGI010001071.1:172500-180000 GCA_029747015.1 Carnegiea gigantea
GAAAAAGCTTACATTCACTACCTTCCCCCTGACGACATTACGCTTCAGCAACTGCGCATGTTTGTCAGACATAGGAGAGGGAGTGAACTGCTTTGGGCGTTTAAGGACAGGAACAGAGGTGGTAGTTTCTGGTAGGGGGGCTGTTCTGGGCTTTCGCTTGAGGGGTGTTTTGGCAGGAGAGGGCTTCACAGCAGGTTTATTGGTTGGTTTTGGAGGAGCTGGGTCTTCAGAGGACTCGGAAAACACCGGTGTCCCCTGTTTGAAGGTGATGTTCTCAGAGTCAGAACTCGAGAACCCTTCAGAAGAAGAAGAAATCTCCTCGATGATAGGAGTAGAGGGTTTGGAGGTACGAGGAGCGGAATGAAAAGCGATTCTCGCAGACTTGCGAGAGGGCTTAGAGGATTGAGGAGAAGAGGGAGTTTGTGAGGGTTGAGACCTTGGTTGTGGCCTTGTTCTTGGCGTTCTACTACACCTAGCCACGATTTTCACCCTCTTCCTTTTCTCTTTAGTTCGAGCGACCGGAGTGGGGGTTTCAGCCTCAGGGAGAGAATTCTTCTCGAGACTCTCCTCGGACGACTCATTCGACTTCCCTTGGAAGTCAACAGGCAGATCCTCCACAACCACACCTTCGACAGAGGCAGCCCCTGTTTCTGTCGCGGTGTCAGAGAAACAGGGCTCAAAATTAAACCCTTCAGGGGTTTCCAAGAATTGTTCTTGAGACCCCGACTTTGTTCCCTCTGACTCAACTGAAATGGGACAAGCAATTGCCCCTACGAGGAACACCAATTCCCTTTCACATTCAAAGGGAATATCATCCATCCCCATTCCTACTGATTTTTAGAGACAAGCGATTCAGAAATTGGAAAGGCTTGTAAAGAATTGGGCGAGACGGAGCAGGAATTGAGGAAGAAAGAACGAGGGCTTTTGATTGAAGAGTGTTGTTGGAAGCCATTGTTGCTAGAGGAGAGAGATTAGGGTTTAAGGAGTTTGCAGGATGTTCGGTTTTTGCTTGAGGGCAAGACGAACGATAGTACTAAGAGCAGGGCATAAAAAGAGAGGGAGAGAGAGAGAGAGCAGCCGAATCTTTGAGAAGATCTCTTAAATTGCAACGGGTAGGAGCAATAACATCTTGTGCCTTGGGAAGGAAAGCAAACACACCGAGCAACCAAGGGGCGTACCTATTCTCTGTATTATGCCACCGAGCAACCAAGGGGCGTACCTGTTCTCTGTATTATGCCTGTTCTTTGCCGTCTGATCTGATTCGACTGAATGGCATTAAGACGGCTCCAGTACATCCCCTTATGCTGTACTAAGTAGATAAGGAAAAAAATGCATGCAATACGGGCATATGCAATCACATCCGTTATTAATAAAATTTGCAAACAGGGGGAGAGAACAGGGTGTAAAGGTTGATCTTACCAAACCCAGTTCATGTTCTGGAAATAGGTATCTCAGGATGTTCTCACCAACCCTAGTTCCAGTCTATTTCTCTCAAAAAGGTCTCTAGCTAGTGCCTTAGTGAATATATCAGCAATCTGACTTTCCGTTGAGCAAAAATTCATAGAGATTAAACCCTTTTCAACATTATCTCTCAAGAAATGATGTCGAATGTCAATATGCTTTGTTCTTTTATGTTGACATGGATTTTTGGCAATGTTAATTGCACTTGTGTTATCACAAAAAATAGGAATGCATCCAATGTCAACACAAAAGTCCTTAAGCTGTTGCCTTATCCACAACAGTTGAGCACAACATGAAGCTGCTGCAACATATTCAGCTTCTGCTGTGGACATG
Organism: Carnegiea gigantea; assembly: GCA_029747015.1. NCBI lineage: Eukaryota > Viridiplantae > Streptophyta > Magnoliopsida > Caryophyllales > Cactaceae > Carnegiea > Carnegiea gigantea. Next base: position 174,295 of record JAKOGI010001071.1, read on the forward strand.
GCAACTGAATGTTGCTTCTTGGTAGCCCAAGATACCAAACAAGGTCCAAGAAAGTGAGCCATACCTGAGGTACTCTTTCTATCAACTAGGAATCCAGCATAGTCAGCATCAGCATATCCAACAAGATCAAAATTGCAACCTTTAGGATACCATAGAGCTAAATTGGGTGTATGTTTCAAATACCTTAGTATCCGTTTAACAGCCTTAAGATGAGTTTCCTTAGGATTAGACTGAAAACGGGCACATAAACCAACACTAAAAACAATATCAGGTCTACTAGCGGTTAGGTATAAGAGTGACCCAATCATACCCCGATAGAGTTTCTCCTCAACTGAGGGACTCCCATCATCCATAACCAACTTGGTTGAAGGAGAAATAGGAGTGTCTATGGGTTTGGCCGACTCCATCCCAAAACGCTTAAGTAATTCCTTGATATACTTTTGCTGATGGATCATGGTGCCGTTTGGAGTTTGCTTGATTTGTAAGCCTAAGAAAAAATTAAGCTCACCCATCATGCTCATCTCAAACTCACTCCTCATCATATTTGAAAATTCATTGCATAAATCATGATGAGTTGCACCAAATATGATGTCATCAACATATATTTGGACAATCAAAAAATGTTCCCCCTTAGATTTTAGAAACAAGGTATTGTCTACCTTGCCTCTTCTAAAATCATTTTCAAGTAAAAAACTTGACAACCGTTCATACCAAGCTCTTGGAGCTTGTTTTAAACCATAAAGTGCCTTGTCAAGTTTAAAAACATGATTTGGAAAATCACCATTTTCAAAACCAGGGGGTTGTTTGACATACACCTCTTCTTTAAGGTATCCGTTTAGGAATGCACTTTTAACATCCATTTGATATAGCTTGATTTCCATATGAGCTGCAAAGGCTATTAAAATTCGAATAGCCTCAATTCTAGCAACTGGTGCAAAGGTTTCTTCGTAATCGATCCCTTCTTCTTGATTGTATCCTTGTACAACCAGCCGTGCCTTGTTCCTGGTGACTGTTCCTGACTCATCCAGTTTGTTTCGGAACACCCACTTGGTTCCAATGATTGTTCTCTCTGCAGGTTTAGGTACAAGGTGCCATACCTTGTTTCTTTCAAATTGATGAAGCTCTTCTTGCATAGCCGTGATCCAATCTGAATCTGCAAGAGCTTCATTCACACTTTTTGGCTCAATGTTAGAAAGAAAAGCATAGAAAGCACAAAAATTCTTTAGTTTAGATCTAGTTTGCACTCCAGTATTAATATCTGCCAAGATTTGATCAAGAGGATGCCAACTATGGTGCTTCCATGGTCGTGGAGTAAGAGGATCCACAGACACATGCTCTGTTCTAACTGAAATGTGTGTAGGATCAGGCTTAAGAACACCTCCTGATCCTGTTTCTGCACCTGTTTGTAACCTTATTCCTGAAGAACATGGTTCCGAACAGGGTTCAGCAGTGTTTTCCCCTGTTTGGTGTTCACCTTGCCTGCTGTTCTGAGGAACACCTTCAGGAGTTGTTTTCTCCATGGTGTTCTTACCTCGTTTATCTTGGAGCAACACTTCTTTTCGAACAAGACCTAATTCAAGTTCATCTTCCTGTGCATCATTCTCACTCAACACGTTAGATTCATCAAAAAGTACATGCACACTTTCCTCAACACACAAGGTTCTTTTGTTAAAGACTTTGTATGCCTTGCTGTGAGAAGAATAGCCAAGAAGTATTGCCTCATCACCTCTTGGATCAAACTTTCCTAAGGCATCCTTCCCATTATTATGCACAAAACACTTACAACCAAATGTCCTTAGGTGCGTAATATTGGGTTTTCTGCCTTTGAAAAGTTCATAAGGAGTTTTATTCAACATAGGTCTGATCATGCATCTATTTATAATGTAACATGAGGTGTTCAATGCTTCTGCCCAGAAATACCTAGGAAGACCACTGGCAATAAGCATTGTTCTGGTCATGTCTTCCAGGGTGCGATTTTTGCGCTCAACCACCCCATTTTGTTGGGGTGATCTTGGGGCTGAGAAGTTATGATCAACACCATGTTCATTACAATAGTTAATAAAACTTGCATTTTCAAACTCAGTTCCATGATCAGATCTTAAGCTGATTAAGGAGTGTCCTACTCTCTTTTCAACCTTTTTGAGAAAGGCAATAAAATTCTCAAAGGTTTCATTCTTGGATGCCAAAAACAAGGTCCAAGTAAATCGAGAGTAATCATCCACTACCACAAGCACATACTTTTTCCCACCTCTACTAGTTATCCTCATGGGACCACACAAATCAATGTGTAGCAATTCTAGAGGTCGAGTAGTGCTGACACACCTTTTCGATTTAAAAGAAGATCTGACTTGTTTGCCTTTTGCATAAGCTTCACATACCTTGTCATCATTAAATTTGATGGAAGGTAGTCCAATAACTAGGTCTTTTGAAACAAGTTTGTTTAACAAGGATAAGCTTGCATGACCTAGTCTCTTGTGCCATAGCATTATATCATCATTTAATGCATTTAAACAAGTCAGATTATTTTGGGGAAGAGTGGAAATACAAACTTTATAAACATTTTGACATCGCTTCCCCCTCAACACAACATCTCCTGTGTCGTCATTTACAACCAAGCAACGTGTTCGTGAAAACACCACTAGGTTGTTCTTGTCACACAGTTGGGACACACTTAGCAAATTGTGCTTTAAACCATCAACCAAGTGCACATTGTCAATTGAGTGGGAGAGAGTTTTACCAATATTACCTATACCGACAATTGTCCCAGACTTGCCGTTTCCAGATGCTACACTCCCACCATTCAAAGCTGTAAGTGAGAGAAAATTTGATCTTTCTCCAGTCATGTGCCGCGAACACCCATTATCAACATACCACAGCTGCCTGTTTTCAAGGTTGTTTTCTGATCTGTTTGACAGGGTGTTTCTTACCCTGTTTGCTGGGTTGTTTATGGGATTGTTCTCCCTCACTTCAGCCTACAAAACAAATCACGGGTTAGTTTTGGGAACCCAGATCCACTTGGGTCCCATTCCTCTAGACATGTAAAGCTCATCTTTTCTAATCCAGATTTGTTTCACATACCTTTCATTCTTTTCATTGGCATGTTTTCTTAAAGGACAAGAATATCGATAGTGACCAGTTTTACCACAATGAAAGCAAACAATGTTTTCAGGTAATCCCACATACTTTCTATGAATTGGGTAAACTGTTCGTTTAGGCTTATACCCAAGTCCCTTTCTGTTTCGACTGTGGTGAGTGTTTAACCAAGCAAGGGCCTGTGAAGATTTGTTCCAGCGTTTGTTTGTGCTAAGCTCGGTTTCCAGTTTTTCTTTATTAGCATGCAAACCCTTGTTCTCTTTGAGCAGGGACTCAACCATTCCTTCCACCTCAAAGAGTTTTTCCTCTATTCGAGAGTAATCTCCTTCTTTTATAAAGAGGTTTTCTTTGAGCATATTAACATTTTCATGTAAACCGAGTTTTTCATTTTTAAGAATTTCATTTTCAAGCTCTAGGTCACGAACTTCTCTTTTTAGATCAGCACATGTGTCTATCAAATTATATAGAAGTTCTTCTAAAGTGGCTTTGTTAAGACCATGTACCTTGTTCTTGAGATCTGAGAAGCTGATTGTTGATTCATCATCTGAATCTGAATCACTTTGTGCCATAAGTGCTACGACTCCTTCTTCAGCTTCAGATTCTCCTTCATCCTCAGAGGAATCTCCCCAAGCAGCCAGCATAGCTTTCGAGAATCGCCTGCCCAGATTGTTTATGGGGTGTTTTCGACCCTGTTTTCGAGGGTGTTCAGGCATTTGATCTTCTCGAAGCAGAGGGCAATTCTTGACTAAGTGATCTGGTTTGCCGCACTTGAAACACCCTGTGAGCTGTTCTTTGGAGGTGTTTCTGGACTTGCTGAAGTCTTTTCTTTTGTTGTTTTCCTTGACCTTTTTGAAGAATTTTTTGAATTTTCTGGACATTAGGGCCATTTCTTCATCTTCAAGGTCAGAGTCAGCGTCCTCATGTGCTTTCAAGGCAAGCCCACGATCCCTCTTTTGCTCCTCTCTTTGCTGTGAGTTCTTTCGGAGTTCATAGGTCTGGAGATTACCAATCAACTCGTCGAGGGTGATCTGGTTCATGTCTTTAGCCTCTTGGATGGCTGTTACTTTGGCCTCCCACGTGCGAGGTAAAATTCTGAGGATTTTCCTCACCAACTCTTCAGTGGTGAAAGATCTTCCCAGGGATTTTAACTCGTTCGTGATTTGGGCGAACCGTGTATACATGTCCATCACAGTTTCATGATCACCCGTATCAAACAACTCATATTGTCGCATAAGTAGCTCAGTTCTAGATTGTTTAACTTGACTCGTACCTTCATAAGCAACTTGCAGAGCATTCCAGATAGCTTGGGCTGATTCACACTCAGAGATGCGAGTGTATTCATCAGGTCCTAGGCCAAAATATAGAAGCTTTTTGGCCTTGGCATTTTTCTCCATTTTCTTGTAGTCCTCGGCATCAAACTCTATGGATTCCTTGGGAACCTTCTTACCATCTTCAAGCACTTTGGTGGGAACAAGAGACCCGTTCTTGATGAGCATCAATAATTCATAATCTTCTGCCTGAATATAGTTCTCCATCCTATTCTTCCACCAACTATAATGTTGGCCGTTGAAATAGGGTGGACGAGTAATGGATTGCCCTTCAAGAATTCCTTGTGGGGTACTCATCTTCAGAATCTCTCAAGGTGTTAACCTTTTGTAAGAGAACCCGCTCTGATACCACTTGTTGAGTTCGTGAGTATCCAACCACAAGAGGGGGGTGAATTGTGGTATCTGATTTTCGCGTTGTAGATAACAAACACCCTCACAGAGGTTGTTCTCAAGTGACAAACACCCTGATAGCTTGTTTGCACGGGGTGTTCTCAAATATTGCAGAGGCGAAAATCACCAAGATAGATGCGGAAAATAAAGCACACACAATTTTTACGTGGAAAACACCTCTAGCCCAACTGAGGTGTGAAAAACCACGACCTACCTCGTGTAGGATTTAACCACTTTCACTAACGGGCTTCACACGTTACAAATGTAACACACCTTGTTACAACTTGCAACCACGTAACCTTCTTCCCAAAGACAGGTTACACCACGTCCAACCTTCGCAAGATTAGACACGTCCAAGTCCACACGACTAGGACACACTCACTCACTCTTCTGATTCAAGATCAGGGTTACAAACACCTTACAGGGGGTGCTTCTCACTAAGCAGATCTAAGGTACAATGAAGATCCTATTATGCCAATGGTATGAAAACTCAAAATCAAACACAGCTTGTCACGGTTTGCTTTTCAGAATGAAGCTCAAGAATCTTTGAGTGTAAACCGAGTTTTCTGATTTTCCTGGATTTTTCAAAAGGCTGTGTTTATGCAAATTCAAACCGAGTTTTCTATCTCTCTGTTTTTCGAGTGTTTTGAATATCTGTATATATCTGTCTGTTTGTATATGTACTGGGAGAGAAAAAGCTGAGGCTTTTAAACAAAAAAACCAACGGTCATAAACCACAGAATCAGCTAAGTATGGAAATTGTTTTGTAAAATTATCCAACGGCTAATGATTAATTTATCCCAAAATATAAGGGATTTTGTTATCTTAAAAGATAACCCTTATCTTCCCATAACCGTGAAGAGGTTTAAAGAGATTTTCAGCTTTTACCAAATCC
>JAKOGI010001071.1:182500-202500 GCA_029747015.1 Carnegiea gigantea
AAGCTCAAGCCTAGAAAAATTTCGCCACCTTCTACTTGCTACTCATCCCATTCGACCTCCCCCACAAGTTGGCCACCCATTTCATGCGAATTGGGCTGAAATTCGAACCAGCCAACCACGTTTCTCGCAATTTTGGAAGCCGAATTGAATCTCGAACGCATGCCCCAGATATGGCCATGCACCTCAACTCTTAGTTGCTTCAATTTCTTATAAATTAGGGCGTAAATCACCACCTAAAACACCCGATTCAAGCTTAAATCAGAAAGTGATTTTTGGGTCGATTCTAAGGTTCGAATTTTGGGAGTTTGGGCACGATTTGGGTCTGGTTCGAGCATGGGCGAGCAAGAGCTGAAAGATTTGGAGTTATTCGAGCCTAAAGTCAAGTTGGTCTACCTGTCGAACGAACACTTGGCTCGGATTCAAGTTAAGGGTTCCTTTCCTCCTAAATTACTACTATTTTCAGTGAATTTAACTAAATTTAGTTATTGCATGTTGATTTGAGGTTAGGAATCAGTTTGGATGAACTTAGAATTGAAATCGAGGAAATTACGAACATGATATTAATTGTGGGTAAATTGTATGCGCAACTGCTGCTGGATTATTAATGGTTAGACAGTTTTAACGTTCACTAAATTATTAATAATTTGATTGCCACCTTAGCATTGTCGGTTCGTCAGTTTATTAGCCCTGTATCATGTTCTGAAGTTTAAAGATGTTAATCGGGCAAATTAAGGCATTAGCAAAGTATGTTGGTTTCAGTTTAGAAGCTATCGCTAAATCAGTACAGCTGCATTTAATTTCTATATTGGGCTATTGATGAGAATGTTATGCTTATATATGATGGTTTTATGGATTACTGGTTTATTTACGATACAATTGAACCGAGTTGGCAGTTGGATGGCTCGAGGTGGAACTATTGAGGAATTTGAGGTTCTTATGGTCGGTGTTGTGTGAAGAGGGGGCCTAGGTTGTGATTATCGCAATCGTGTAGATTACGAGGCCATGTGTGGCTTATTGAGTGAATTCTATCGAATTATGTTTTGAAGTGCATAAATGTGCTCGTTGTGAACCCCCTTTTTCCCTCAATGCGCTACATGACATTAAGTGAATAGTTTTCGAAATTCAGACATGTGTAAGAAGGATTGTTAAACGCATGTTTTTATGATTTCGAATGCTTTTAAATACTTACCAATTGTCTGGTGGTTTATGAAAATGTTTGCAGCCTATAAGAAATCCTAAATCGTCGAACTACTCAGTAAGTGACTCGACTAAATAGTCGATAGGTTTAGGAAGTTTAAAAGTGAATTAAAAGTGAGTTTCAAAATGTTTTGAGGCATTGGTTTGCGTACTGCTTCTCCTTATGTTTAACAGGACTTAAACGACCTGAAAGGGGCATCTTGCGGTGCTAATTATGAAATTTAGCTAACTTGTATGCTGATTGCTTATTTAAGTCTCAATTGGGTTTCCAGCTGAGGGCTAGTATACCAATTATGTTTTTAAGAAACGTTTATGTTGAAAGTTTACAAAGAAAACTTATTTACCTTATAAACGAGCCAAGTACCTTAAGTTTTCGAATAATAACAAGTTTGGAACATTTAAGCCTTTAGTTTACTATTAAGCCCTCTTTGAGTTTTAAAAGGGGTTAAAACAAGCTAGAAAATGACAATTGAGGATTTTATTACGAACCTAGTTTGAGTTAAATGCTAACTAAGTACTTCAAGTTCCAAATGGGTTTCGTTTTATGAATTACTAATCGTATTACGTTTATAAAAAGCTTTTTAGTTAAAAACAAAGTCGTTTTAGGAACTAACAAATGTATTACGTTATTAAGAAGCTTTCAAGTTAGAAACGAAGTCGTTTTATGATTTAGTAACCTGATTACATTTATACGAAGCTTTTAAGTTCGAAACGAAGTCGATTGACGATTTAGCAAACTTATTACTTTTATACGAAGCATTTAAGTTAGAAACTAAGTCATTTTATGATTTGGTAAACATATTATGTTTATAAGGAGCTTTTAAGTTAGAAACAAAATCTTTTTATGAACTAAAAAACGTACTGCGTCATTAAGAAGCTTTTAAGTTTAAACGAAGTCGTTTTGCGTATTAACAAGCTCATTACATTTATAAGAAGCTTTTAAATTTAAAGCGAAGTCGGTTTGCGTATTAACAAGCTTATTATGTTTTTAAGAAGCTTTTAAGTTTCAAAGGAAGTCGATCTACGTGTTAATAAACTTATTACGTCTATAAGAAGCTTTTAAGTTATTTACGAAGTTGATTTACGTGTTAGCAAACATATTACGTTTATGAGAAGCTTTTAAGTTATTTACAACGTCAATTTACGAGTTAGCAAACTTATTCCATTTATAAGAAGTTTTTGAGCAAAAAATGAATGAGCTATAAATATTTCGAAAGATTATGGTCGTTTTGTTTAAAAGTAAGATTTTAGCAAAGTAAGTAACTGAAAAAGAGAAATGTAATGCAATTTTAAGGGCTAAGAAAATACTAGGCAAATGGCCAGACCTTGAGGGTGGGAACCAGACGCAAAGATGGCGTGAGCTATTTCTCCCTAAGGTAATGTTAGGAGCTAGACGCAAAGATGGCATGAGCTGTTCCCGGGAGCTGGACTTAAGCTATGACTATTTTGGTGTGAGCTGTTCCCTGATGTGTGACATGTAAGAAAACCATGAGGGGGACTGGAGTTAGGATACGATTATCCTGGTGTGAGCTGTCGCCCCATAGAGGATAGTATCGAGCTTAGAGTTGCTCTGCTAAGACGCATTTTGGCCAAAAGTTATGCACGTATACCCCGGCAATAACATAGGTTAAGAGTGATGATCCCACTTAAGGGTCATGTTGACCTTCCCCAGCGAGCACAGTAAGATGTTTTTATGTTATAGGAAGGTTCCTAATAAATAGGAGATTTAGCATTTTGCTATTCTAAGCAATCTAGAAAAGACAAGAAGTTCTTTTAAAGGAATATGAGCCTCAAGAGGCCAAGTAGAACGATTATAAGGGAAGAAGAATGCTTTCAAATGTACATAACCTGCTTATATTTTATGAATGTGTTCTGAATTTAGTTCAAATGAAATTTCAAGTGAAGTTTGGTTACATCCTAGTAATGCATTGAAGATATAAGCTTTTAAAGGTGTATATCTTAAGAAAGAATATTTCTTGCAAAGCTTTTCTTACCAATTTGGGTGCCTCAGAAGTTTTTGGAAGAGTTGTAAGTTTTAAACAAGTTTGTGTGATTTATAAGCTGTTCTTGGAATATAATGTGAGTCACTATATTTTCCCAAGTGTGCCTAAAAGCATCATATTCGTTCTTGTGCTACATGATTACATGCCTGAATGCTTGTTAGAAAGGAAGGATGGTCATTAAGGACCTAGGAATGAGTTGAGAGGCTAGCGTAAAGTATATGAGTAGTAATCTCTCAATGGGGACTTTGATTGCCTAATATGATAGTAGTATACAAATACGTGATATGTGACTATTGCTGATATGAATGCCTACAAATGATTTTGGTTTTATGGGTAAGGGAAGTTTTCACTGAGCGTGTGGTTGCTCATCCGTTTACTTATTCCCTTTTCCAGGTTCGGTTTGAGCAGATATAAGAGATATTCTGAAGTTATTTTAATGCCGATCCATCAGAAATCTTTTGCCAGCTTGGCAAGTGTTCGATCCACCACGTTGAAAATTTTTAAGTTCATTTTTGTATGTGAAAGTATGCAGTCAGCTTTGTACCTGTATATATATATAACTCTGACCCCAGCATGTTAGTTGTTTCCCTGCGATTAACCCCAGGCGAGTGGTTGAGAGGTTGAATTTGGGATATTTTAGCAAATGTTACACCCTATTCCCAGTTTACAGGTGCCCTTACTGAGCTAAGACCCTCAGATATGGCAAAAACAAGGGAAACTCTTGCAGTTTTGTTCCAGAATAACTATCTAAATGCTAATCCAAACCCTCGATCTTCAAGATCATTAAGGAATTCCTTCTAGGAAGTCCTGGAAGTGTGACCCCTCTACGAGTTGTGGGCGGTATATAAGGTGGTATCAGAGCCATAGGTTTGCATGATGCATTTAGACAGCATAAGAGGCGTGTGCTATGTGAAGGTACGTGACTTATGTGCTTATATGATCTATCTTACTTGATATTACTTGTATTAACAAGTGTATAACTTATAATATGTATTTATAAGCCGGTTCTTCCTTTACTATCAATGGTAGTGTAGGATGGTTTTCCACATCGTTGATCATGGTTACCTGCCTTTTTGGTTGGCTGCATAGAACGCGGTTATATTCTGGCATGCAATGGAGGTGCATAGCCGAAGAGTGCCCAACAGAATTAGTCCAAGTACTTGGGCAGCAAGCTTTATAAGGAAGATGCCCTTGGACAAAAGATGGAAGGAAGTGACCATCACCTTACGGCATTTAACCTTATGCAAGGAGGAATATGCCTCTTACTCCTATCAAAGTTTAGTGGAATTCCTACTACGAGCAGAGCGTTATGTAGATCACTTGGGACTCACTTCACACCAGAGAAATGCAGCCGCCATCCTACTTGTCTAAACCGAGCTCATCCAACTTGCGGTGAGCCAACGCCTTCCCACCACTGTGGGTCAGAGAAATCAAGTGGAGTTTCGCCAAATGAGATGTCTTTCGCTGAAGTGCCTCAAGCAGTGTGCTATAAGCGAGTTGCTGTAATGTGGGTGCGTTGGATGGATGCCTATGGAACGTACTACCCTCGAGCATGACAAGCTACCATGCTCCGGATGAAGGAACTAGTAGATGAGATGCCTAACATAGAGTACACCCCTACTCCGATATTACAAGAGCTCTTAGCCCCTAACCAGGACCAATCTAGGGGTCCAAGTGAATCCACAGCTGATAACTTCTCTAGAAATGACACTTCAAATGAAGAATAGAGTAGAGGTAGGGTGAACCAGGTTCACAAATGTATGTTGTATGCTAACAAGTTGAATGCGAGCCCTTTTAGTTTATTTTCCTTAAATTGTGAAGTACTAGGATGGTGAGATCTCCCGTGGCTCCTAAGTCACATTAACAATGTTCAACGAAATAAGTGCAATTGGTGTTGACCAAGTATTATGAATTCACTAGTTTGTTCAAGCATGTATGTGCATTTCCTAGGGAAAAATATGATGTGCATGTATAATTAGGCGAAGGTTAAGCTGAGACTAAACTAATAGCCATACATAACATCTTTCATCCACTTGTAAATCACTTCATTAACCAAGGAAGTCTACCCCTAGTTGAAATTAGAACTAAGTGATTCCTTATGTAGTTATATGACAGATGCCTCCTCGATGCGAACTCATACCAGAACCAACTACCATAGAGATGATATGTCAGTTTAATAAGCTTAAGCCTCCCAAGTTCAAAGGTGGAGCTGACCCTATGGTATATGAGGAGCGGCTTCGAAGAATAGAAAACTTATTTGACATCATGGAGTGCCCTGAGAGGTTTAAGGTGCACATGGCCGCTTACCAAATTGAAAAAGAAGCTGAATTCTGGTGGCGGACAGTGAAACCTAGGGCAGGTGAATTTGTATTAACCTAAAACCAACTGAAATCCTTAATGGATGCTGAATATTACCCTCGAGACGTAAGAAGAGTTAAGGAATGGGAGTTTTTATGCTTGAAACAAGGAGAAATGAGCGTAATGGAATATGCGGCAAAGTTCAATGAGCCGAACCGATTTGCACCAAATCAGGTGGCCACTGAAGAAATGAGGAAGGTCCACTTCGAACAGGGGTTAAGAGGGGAAGTAAAATAGATAATAGCAGGATATGCTTATGACAATTTCCAAGAAATGTACCAGAAGGCCATGAAAATAGCCAGCATCACAAGCGAAACTGAGATTGGGAATAAAGAAAAGGATCAAGTAAAGGAGAAATTTTGCCCTGGAGGATCCAATTCTCAGGGAAACATAAACTTCAGGAGGTTTAAACATGGGATGAAATAGGACAAAGAAAAGCAAGCCACCTAATGAAAACTGAGGAAAACATGTGACCAGTGTAGATGACAACAACCTGGCCCATGCAAAAGCCTTACAAGCCCATGTTTTAGATGTGGTGGTATAGGTTACAAAGTCGGAAATTGCCCAAAGGCTACATGAAATAGTCGGGGTCATACTTAGAGATCTAGAATGGGAATCAAGCTAGTGGGACAACGAAATCGCCTAACCATTGGTACTCCCTCAGGGGACAGTAAAAGTAACCAGAAGCCACAAATTGGCTGTTGGATGCTTAGCTAGAAGGAAAAGAGATTGGGAACCTGCTAATATAAGGTCAAGTATTCTTTTGATAGCCAACTTTATGCCCCCATCCTGTCATTCTAGTACTGCTCTCCCTTTTGTCATTCTTGATTTGCAAAGGAACTTGTTAGTAAACATCAAGAGATATGTATACAACATTATATAACCTCTTCCTTAGAAACTATCTGCCGTACCGATCATACTTGTAGAGATTGAGTTGTTATAGTGGAAGGGAGAATGCTCCCTGATGATTTGGTGCAAATAGAAATCCAAGGATGGGATGTTATTGTGAAGGCAGAATGAATAGCTGAGTGTAAAGTGACTTGGATTGTGAAAGAAATGCGGGTGAAGTACCCCCTTTAATTCATCCAAATAAGTAATTTTAAGGACAAAATTCTTTTAAGGGGAGGAGAGTTTAAGGCCCACGTACCTTATTTTCTGTCAAGCTATTCGTAATATCTTTTTATGTTATAAAAACCTATTTTAATAACGATACAAGTTAAATTAATTATTGACGTGCTTATGTGAGCGATGACTTTACTAGAAAGAATATTTTTGTTGCCAGTAATAATATTATTATTATTAGTTTTGAAAATCCTTTAATGATTTCTAATAAGCATTATTAACGGTTATTGACGAGTACTAAATCGATTAGGAACCCGAATAGGTTGCCAACCTTAGAAGTAGTTCAATGTTTATTAAATCGAATCTTGCCATACTTGGGAACGAATGGTCAATAAGAGATTGTATTATCCGATTCAAGTTTAGAGTCGGGATGCGAATTAAGCTAACGGCACTAACGATTGAATAGCCTGGACCAAAAATAAACAAAAGAGCATAGGGAGGGGCAAATTAGTAAATTCGTGCGTGTACCTCTTCTCTTCCTCACCTACCCATGACCCCCCTGATAGACACACTCTCCCTCCTCTCTCTCTGTTACTCGTCTCCTTCTCCTCCTCTCCTCCTCCGTTAATGTGGCCTCCAAGCTCAAGCCTAGAAAAATTTCGCCACCTCCTACCTGCTACTCATCCCATTCGACCTCCGCCAAAAGTTGGCCACCCATTTAATGGGAATTGGGCTGAAATTCAAACAAGCCAACCACATTTCTGGCAGTTTTGGATACCAAATTGAAGCTCGAATGCGTGCCCTAGGTATGGCGATGCCCTTCAACTCTTAGTTTCTTCAATTTCCTATAAATTAGGGTGGAAATCACCTCCTAAAACACCTGATTCAACCTCAAATCAGAAAGTAATTTTTGGGTCGATTCAAGGGTTCGAATTTTGGGAGTTTGGGCACGATTTGGGTCTGGTTCAAGCGTGGGTGAGCAAGAGCCGAAAGATTTGGAGTTGTTCGAGCCTAAAGTCAAGTCGATCAGCCCGTCGAATGAGCACTTAGCTCGGATTCGAGGCGAGGGTTCCCTTCCTCCTAAATTACTACTATTTTCAGTTAATTTAACTAAATTTAGTTATCGCATGTTGATTTGAGGTTAGGAATCAGTTTGGGTGAACTTAGAACGAGGAAATTACAAACATGATATTAATTGTGGGTTAATTGCATGTGCAACTGCTGCTGGGTTATTAATGGTTAGACAATTTGGAAGTTCACTAAATTGTTAATAATTTGATTATCGTCTTAGCATTGTCGGTTCGTCAGTTTATTAGCCTTGTATCATGTTCTGAAGTTTAAAGATGTTAAGCAGGCGAATTAAGGCATTAGTAAAGTATGTTGGTTTCAGTTTAGAAGCTATCGCTAAATCAGTACAGCTGCGTTTAATTTCTATATTGGGCTATTGATGAGAATGTTATGCTTATATATGATGGTTTTATGGATTACTGGTTTATTTACGATACAATTGAACTGAGTTGGCAGTTGGATGGCTCGAGGTGGAACTATTGAGGAATTTGAGGTTCTTGTGGTCGGTGTTGTGTTAAGAGGGGGCCTAGGTTGTGATTATCGTAATCGTGTAGATTGCGAGGCCATGTGTGGCTTATTGAGTGAATTCTATCGAATTGTGTTTTGAAGTGCATAAATGTGCTCGTTGTGAACCCCCTTTTTCCCTCAATGTGCTACATGACATTAAGTGAATAGTTTTCGAAATTCAGACATGTTTAAGAAGGATTGTTAAACGCATGTTTTTATGATTTCGAATGCTTTTAAATACTTACCAATTGTCCGGTGGTTTATGAAAATGTTTGCAGCCTATAAGAAATCCTAAATCGTCGAACTACTCAGTAAGTGACTCGACTAAATAGTCGATAGGTTTAGGAAGTTTAAAAGTGAACTAAAAGTGAGTTTCAAAATGTTTTGAGGCATTGGTTTGCGTACTACTTCTCCTTATGTTTAACAGGACTTAAACGACCTGAAAGGGGCATCTTACGGTGGTAATTATGAAATTTAGCTGACTTGTATGCTGATTGCTTATTTAAGTCTCAATTTGGTTTCCAGTTGAGGGCTAGTATACCAATTATGTTTTTAAGAAACGTTTATGTTGAAAGTTTATGAAGAAAACCTGTTTACCTCATAAATGAGCCAAGTACCTTAAGTTTTTGAATAATAACATGTTTGGAACATTTTAAGCTTCAGTTTATTGTTACGCCCTCCTTCGAGTTTTAAAAGGGGTTGAAACGAGTTAGGAAATGACAACTGATGATTTTATTACGAACCTAGTTTGAGTTAAACGCTAACTAAGTACTCTAAGTTCCAAATGGGTTCTATTTTACGAATTAGTAATCGTATTACATTTATAAAAATCTTTTTAGTTAAAAACGTAGTCGTTTTATGAACTAACAAACGTATTACGTTATTAAGAAGCTTTCAAGTTAGAAACGAAGTCGTTTTATGATTTAGCAACCTTATTACGTTTATACGAAGCATTTAAGTTAGAAATGAAGTTGTTTTACGATTTAGCAAACTTATTAATTTTATACGAAGCATTCAAGTTAGAAACTAAGTCGTTTTACGATGTAGTAAGCGTATTACGTTTATAAGGAGCTTTAAGTTGAAAACGAAATCTTTTTACGAACTAACAAATGTATTGTGTTATTAAGACGCTTTTAAGTTTAAATGAAGTCGTTTTGCGAATTCACAAGCTTATTACGTTTATAATAGGCTTTTAAATTTAAAGCGAACTCAGTTTACGTATTAACAAACTTATTACATTTTTAAGAAGCTTTTAAGTTTCAAAGGAAGTCGATCTACATGTTAATAAACTTATTACGTCTACAAGAAGCTTTTAAGTTATTTACGAAGTTGATTTACGTGTTACCAAACTTATTACATTTATGAGAAGTTTTTAAGTTATTTACGAAGCTGATGTACGAGTTAGCAAACTTATTCTGTTTATAAGAAGCTTTTAAGCCAAAAACGAATGAGCTATAAACATTTCAAAAGGTTATGGTCGTTTTGTTTAAAACTATGATTTCAGAAAAGTAAGCAACTAAAAAAAGAGAAATGTAATGTGATTTTAAAGGCTAAGAAAGTGCTAGGCAAGTGGCCAGACCTTGAGGGTGGGAACTAGATGCAAAGATGGCGTGAGCTGTTTCCCCCTAAGGTAATGTTGGGAGCTGGACGCAAAGATGGCGTGAGCTATTCCCGGGAGCTAGACTCAAGATATGATTATCTTGGTGTGAGCTGTTCCCTAATGTGTGACGCGTAAGAAAACCTTGAAGGGGACTGGACTCAGGATATGATCATCTTGGTGCAAGCTGTTGCCCCACAGAGGACAGTATCAAGGTTAGAGTTGCTATGTTAAGACGCATTTTGGCCAAAAGTTTTGTACGTATACCCCGAGGATAACGTAGGTTAAGAGTGACGATCTTACTTAAGGGCGGTATTGACCTCCCCTAGCCAGCACAATAACATATTTTTATGTTATAAAAAGGATCTTAATAAATATGAGATTTGGTATTTTGCCATTCTAAGCAGTCCAGAAAAGAAAACAAATTCTTTTAAAGGAATACGAGCCTCAAGAGGCCAAGTAAAACGATTTTAAGAAAAGAAGAAAGCTTTCAATTGTACGTAGCCTGCTTATATTTTATGAATGTGTTCTGAATATAGTTTAAATGAAGTTTCAAGTGAAGTTTGGTTACATCCTACTAATGCAGTGAACATTTAAGCTTTTAAAGGTGCATACCTTAAGAAAGAATCTTTCTTGCAAAGCTTTTCTTACCAATTTGGGTGCCCCAGAAGTTTTTAAAAGAGTTGTAAGCTTTAAAGAAGTTTGTCTGATTTATAAGCTGCTCTTAGAATGTAACGTGAGTCACTATGTTTTCCCAAGTGTGTCTGAACGCATCATATTTGTTCTTGTGCTACATAATTACGTGCCTGAATGCTTGTTGGAAAGGAAAGATGGTCATTAAGGACATAGGAATGAGTTAAGGTGCTGGCGTAAAGCATATGAGTGATAATCTCTCCTTGGGAATTTTGATTGCCTAATATAATAGTAGTATACAAATACGTGATATGTGACTATTATTGGTATGAATGCCTACAAATGGTTTTGGTTTTGAGGGGAAGGGAAGTTGTCACTGAGCGTGTGGTTGCTCATCCCTTCACTTATTCCCTTTTCCAGGTTCGGTTTGAGCAGGTATAAGAGATATTCTGAAGTTATTTTGATGCCGGCCTATCAGAAGTCTTTTGAGTTTTGCAAGTGTTCGATCTACCACGTTGTAAACGTTTAAGTTCATTTTTTTATGTGAAAGCATATAGTCGGCTCTGTACCTGTATATATATCACTCTAACCCCAACATGTTAGCTGTTTGCCTGTGATTAACCCCAGGCGAGTGGCTGAAGGGTTGAATCTGGGATATTTTAGCAAATGTTGCACCATATTCCCAGTTTGCAAGTGCCCTTACTGAGCTAAGACCGTCAGATCTTGCTAAAACAAGGGAAACTCTTACAGTTTTGCTCTAGAATGACTATCTAAATACTAATCCGAACCCTCGATCTTCAAGAGCTTTAAAGATTTCCTTTTAGGGAGTCCTGGCGGTGTGACCCCTTCACGGGTTGGGGGCGTTACATTCGGTGGTATCAGAGCCATGGGTTTGCATGATGCATTTAGATAGCATAAAAGGCATGTGCTATGTGAAGATACATGACTTATGTGCTCATATGATCTATCTTGCTTGATATTACTTGTATTAACAAGTGTATAGCTTATAATATGTATTTATATATCGGTTCTTCCCTTACTATCAATGGTAGTATATGGTGGTTTTCCACATCGACCATCACATTTACCTGCCTTTTTGGTTGGACGTATGAAATGCGGTTATATTCTGGCATACAATGGAGGTGCATAGCCGAAGAGTGCTCAACGGAATCAGTTAAAGTACTTGGGCTGCAAGCTTTATAAGAAAGATGCCCTTAGACAGAAGATGGAAGGAAGTTACCATCACCTTACAGCATTTAACCTTATGCAGGGAGGAATGTGCCCTTCACTCCTATCGAGGTTTAGTGGATTACCTACTACGAGCAGAGCACTATATAGATTGCTTGGGACTCACTTCACGCCAGAGAAATGCAGCCGCCGTCCAACTTGTCCAAACCGAGCTCATCCAACCTGCGGTGAGCCAACGCCTTCCCACCATTGTGGCTGAGAGAAATTAAGTGGAATTTTGCCAAATGAGGAGTCTTTTCGTTGAAGTACCTCAAGCAGGGTGCTATAAGCAAGTTGCCGTAATGTGGGTACACTGGATGAATGCCTATGAAATGTATTACCCTCGAGCATGACAAGCTACCATGCTCAGGATGAAAAAACTAGTAGGTGAGGCGCCTAACATACAGTACACCCACACTCCGATATTACAAGAGCTCTTAGCCCCTAACCAGGACCAATCTGAGGGTCCAAGTGAATTTACAGCTGATAACTTCTCCAGAAATGACACTTTGGATGAAGAATAAAGCACGGATAGTGTGAACCAGGTTCACAAATGTATGTTGTATGCCAATAAGTTGAATGTGAGCCCTTTTAGTTTATTTTCCTTAAATTGTGAAGTACTAGGATGGTGAGATCTCCCGTGACTCCGAAGTCACATTAACAATGTTCAATGAAATAAGTGCAGTTAGTGCTGACCAAGTGTTATGAATTCATTAGTTTGTTCAAGCATATACATGCATTTCCTTGGGTAAAATATGATGTGCATGTACAATTACGCGAAGGTTAAGCCAGGGCTAAACTAATAGCCATACATAACATCTTTCGTCCACTTGCAAATCATTTAACCAAGGAAGTCTAGCCCTAGTTAAAATTAGAACTAAGTGATTCCTTGTGTAGTTGTGTGACAGATGCCTACTCGATGCGAATTCATACCAGAACCAATTGCCATAGAGATGATATGTCGGTTTAATAAACTCAAGCCTCCCAAGTTTGAAGGTGGATCTGACCCTATGGCACACGAGGAGTGGCTTTGGAGAATAGAAAAATTATTTGACATCATGGAGTGCCCTGAGAGGTTCAAGGTGCACCTGGCCGCTTACCAATTTGAAAAAGAAGCTGAATTCTGTTAGGGGACAGTGAAACCTAGGGTAGGTGACCCTGTGTTAACCTGGAACCAACTGAAATCTTTAATGGATGCTCAATATTACCATCGAGATGTAAGAAGAGTTAAGGAGCGGGAGTTTTTATGCTTGAAACAAGGAGAAATGAGCGTAATGGAATATGCAGCGAAGTTCAATAAGCTAAGCCGATTTGCACCAAATCAGGTGGCCACCGAGGAAATGAGGACTGACCACTTCGAACAGGGGTTAAGAGGGGAAGTGAAACAGATAATAGAAGGATATACTTATGACAGTTTTCAAGCAATATACCAAAAGGCCGTGAAAATAACCAGCATCATAAGTGAAACCGAGATTGAGAATAGAGAGAAGGATCAAGTAAAGGAGAAATTTTGCCCAGGCGGATCCCATTCTCAAGGAAACATAAACTCCAGGAGGTTTAAAATGGGATGAAATAGGACAAAGAAAAGCAAGCCGCTCAATGAAAACCGAGAAAAAAATGTGATCAGTGTGGATGACAACACCCTGGCCCATGCAGAAGCCTTGCGAGCCCATGTTTTGGATATGGTAGTATGGGTCACAAAGTCGCAAATTGCCCAAAAACTACATGGAATAGTCGGGGTCATACTCAGAGCTCCGAAACGGGAATCAAGCCAGCGAGACAACGAGATCGCCTAACCATTAGTACTCCCTCAGGGGACAGTCAAAGCAACCAGAAGCCACAAATTAGCAGTTGGATGCTTAGCTAAAAGAAAAAGAGACTAGGGAACCTGCTAACACAAGGTCAGGTATTCCCTTGATAACCAACTTTATGCCCCCATCCTATCATTCTAGTACTGCTCGCCCTTTTGTCACTCTTGATTTGCAAAGGAACTTGTTAGTAAACCTCATGAGATGCGTATGCAACATTAGATAACCTCTTCCTTAGAAACTATCTACCATACCGATCATACTTGTAGAGATTGAGTTGTTATAGTGCAGGGGAGAACGCTCCCTGATGATTTGGTACAAATAGAAATCCAAGGATGGGATGCTATTGTTAAGGCAGAATGAATAGCTAAGGGTAAGCGACTTGGATTGTGAAAGAAATGCGGGCAAAGTACCCCCATTAATTCCTCTAAGTAAGCAATTTCGAGGTCGAAATTCTTTTAGGGGGGAGAGTATAGAGCCCGCATACCTTGTTTTCTGTCAAGTTGTTCATAACGCCTTTTTACATTATAAAAATATATTTTATTTAACGATACGAGGTAAATTAATTACCGACGTGCTGTTATGAGCAATGATTTTACTAGAAAGAATATTTTTATCACCAGTAATAATATTATTGTTATTAGTTTTGAAAATCCTTCAATGACTTCTAATAAGTGTTATTAACTGTTATTAACGAGCACTAAATCGATTAGGAACCTGAGTACGATTAAGTTGTCAACCTTAGAAGTAGTTCGATGTTTATTAAATCGAACCTTGTCATACTTGGGATTGAATGCTCGATGAGAGATCATATTATCCGAATCGAGTTTAGAGTCGAAATACGAATTAGGCTAACGACACTAACGATTGAACAACCTGGACCAAAAATAAACGAAATCGAGTAAGGAGGGGCAAATTAGTAAATTCGCGCGTGTACCTCTTCTCTTCCTCACCTTCCCGCGACCCCCCCGATAGACACACTCTCTCTCTCCTCTCTCTCTGCTACTCGTCTCCTTCTCCTCCTCTCCTCCTCTATTAACGTGGCTTCTAAGCTCAAGCCCAGAAAAATTTCGCCACCTCCTCCCTGCTACTCATCCCATTCCACTTCCTCTATAAGTTAGCCATTTATTTGATGCGAATTGGGCTGAAATTCGAACAAGCCAGCCACGTTTCTTGTAGTTTTGGAGGCCGAATTGAAGCTCGAACGTGCGCCCTAGGTATGGCCATGCAGTTCAACTCTTAGTTGGTTCAATTTCCCATAAATTAGGGAGGAAATCACCTCCTAAAACACCCAATTCAACTTCAAATCAGAAAGTGATTTTTAGGTCGGTTCTAGGGTTGGAATTTTGGGAGTTTGGGCACAATTTGGGTCTAGTTCGAGCGTGGGTGAGCAAGAGCCAAAAGATTTGGAGTTGTTCGAGCCTAAAGCCAAGTCGATCAGCTCGTCCAACGAACACTTAGCTCGGATTCGAGGTGAGGGTTCCTTTCCTCCTAAATTACTACTATTTTCAGTGAATTTAACTAAATTTAGTTATCGCACACTGATTTGAGGTTAGGAATTAGTTTGGGTCAACTTAGAATTGAAATCGAGGAAATTACAAACACGATGTTAATTGTGGGTTAATTGTATGTGCAACTGCTGCTGGATTATTAATGGTTAGAGAGTTTGGAGTTTTGCTAAATTATTAATAATTTGATTATCGCCTTGGCATTGTCGGTTCGTTAGTTTATTAGCCTCGTATCAGGTTCTGAAGTTTAAAGATGTTAATCGGGTGAATTAAGGCATTAGTAAAGCATGTTGCTTTCAGTTTAGAAGCCATCGCTAAATCAGTACAGCTGTGTTTAATTTCTATATTGGGCTATTGATGAGAATGCTATGCTTATATATGATGGTTTATGAATTATTGGTTTATTTACGATGCTATTGAACTGAGTTGGTAGTTGGATGGCTCGAGGTGGAACTATTGAGGAATTTGAGATTCTTGTGGTCGATGTTGTGTAAGGAGGGAGCCAAGGTTGTGATTATTACAATCGTGTGGATTGCGAGGCCATGTATGACTTATTGAGTGGATTCGACCGAATTGTGCTTTGAAGTCCATAAATGTGCTAGTTGTGAACCCCCCTTTTCCCTTAATGTGCTACGTGACATTAAGTGAATAGTTTTCAAAATTTAGACATATTTAAGAAGGATTGTTAAACATATGATTTCATGATTCCGAATGCTTTTAACTTACGAATTGTCTGGTGGTTTATGAGAATGTGTGTAGCCTATAAGAAATCCTAAATCGCCGAATTACTCAGTAAGTGATTCGACTAAATAGTCGATAGGTTTAGAAAGTTTAAAAGTGAACTAAAAGTGAGTTCGAAAATGTTTTGAGGCATTGGTTTGCGTACGACTTCTCCTTATGTTTAAAACAATTTAAACGACCTGAAAGGGGCATCTTAAGGTGCTAATTATGAAATTTGGCTAACATGTATGCTGACTGTTTATTTAAGTCTCCATTGGGTTTCGAGCTGAGGGCTAGTAAACCCATTATGTTTTTAAGAAACGTTTACGTTAAAGTTTACGAAGAAAACTTGTTTACCTTATAAACGAGCCAAGTACCTCAAGTTTTCGAATAATAACAAGTTTGGAACGTTTTAAGCCTTTAGTTTACTATTACGCCCTCCTTTAAGTGTTAAAAGGGGTTGAAAGGAGTTAGAAAATGACAACTGAGGATTTTATTACGAACCTAGTTTGAGTTAAACGCTAACTAGGTACTCTAAATTCTGAATGGGTTCCGTTTTACGAATTAGTAATCGTATTACATTTATAAAAAGCTTTTTGGTTAAAAACGTAGTCGTTTAGGAACTAACAAACGTATTACGTTATTAAGAAGCTTTCAAGTTAGAAACGAAGTCGTTTTATGATTTAGCAACCTTATTACGTTTATACAAAGCTTTTAAGTTAGAAACAAAGCCGTTTTACGATTTAGCAACTTATTACTTTTATACGAAGTATTTAAGTTAGAAAGTAAGTTGTTTTATGATTTAGTAAACGCATTACGTTTATAAGGAGCTTTTAAGTTAGAAACAAAATCGTTTTGTGAACTAACGAACGTATTACATTATTAAGAAGCTTTTGAAGTTTAAATGAAGTCGTTTTGCATATTAACAAGCTTATTACGTTCATAAGAAGCTTTTAAATTTGAAGCGAAGTCGATTTATGTATTAACAAGCTTATTATGTTTTTAAGAAGCTTTTAAGTTTCAAAGGAAGTCGATCTAGATGTTAATAAACTTATTACGTCTATAAGAAGCTTTCAAGTTATTTACGAAGTTGATTCACGTGTTAGCAAACCTGTTACGCTTATGAGAAGCTTTTAAGTTATTTACGAAGTCGATTTACGAGTTAGCAAACTTATTCCATTTATAAGAAGTTTTTAAGCTAAAAACCAATGAGCTATAAACATTTCAAAAGGTTATGGTTGTTTTATTCAAAAGTAAGATTTCTTCAAAGTAAGCAACTAAAAAAGAGAAATGTAATGCAATTTTAAAGGCTAAGAAAGTGCTAGGCAAGTAGCCAGACCTTGAGGGTGGGCACTAGACGCAAAGATGGCTTCAGCAGTTTCCCCCTAAGGTAATGTTGGGAGATGGGCGCAAAGATAGCGTGAGCTATTCCTGGGAGCTAGACTCAAGATATGATTATCTTGATGTGAGCTGCTCCCTGATGTGTGACACGTAAGAAAACCTTGAGGGGGACTGGACTCAGGATATGATTATCCTGGTGTAAGCTGTTACCCCACAGAGGACAGTATCGGGGTTAGAGTTGCTCTGCTAAGACGCGTTTTAGCCAAAAGTTATATACGTATACCCCGGGGATAACGTAGGTTAAGAGTGACAATCTCACTTAAGGGCCGTGTTGACTTCCCCTAGTCAGCACAATAAGATGTTTTTATGTTATAAGAAGGTTCCTAATAAATAGGAGATTTGGCATTTTGCCATTCTAAGCAGTCCAGAAAAGAAAACAAGCTCTTTTAAAGGAATACGAGCCCCAAGAGGCCAAGTAAAACGATTTTAAGAAAAGAAGAAAGCTTTCAAATGTACGTAACCTGCTTATATTTTGTGAATGTATCCTGAATATAGTTTAAATGAAATTTCAAGTGAAGTTTGGTTACATCCTAGTAATGCATTGAACATTTAAGCTTTTAAAGGTGCATATCTTAAGAAAGAATCTTTCTTGCAAAGCTTTTCGTACCAATTTGGGTGCCTCAGAAGTTTTTAGAAGAGTTGTAAGCTTTAAAGAAGTTTGTGTGATTTATAAGCTGTTCTTGGAATATAACATGAGTCACTATGTTTTCCCAAGTGTGTCTGAAAGCATCATGTTCGTTCTTGTGCTACATGATTACATGCCTGAATGCTTGTTAGAAAGGAAGGATGGTCATTAAGGACCTAGGAATGAGTTGAGTGGTTAGCGTAAAGTATATGAGTGGTAATCTCTCCTTGGGGACTTTGATTGCCTAATATGATAGTGGTGTACAAATAAGTGATATGTGACTATTATTGGTATGAATGCCTACGAATGGTTTTAGTTTAAGGGGTAGGGAAGTTCTCACTGAGCTTGTGGTTGCTCATCCCTTTACTTATTCCCTTTTCTAGGTTCGGTTTGGGCTGGTATAAGAGATATTCTGAAGTTATTTTGATGCCGACCCATCAGAAGTCTTTTGCCAACTTTGCAAGTGTTCGATCTACCATCATGTAAATGTTTAAGTTCATTTTTGTATTTGAAAGCATGTAGTCGGCTCTGTACCTGTATATATATCACTCTGAACCCAGCATGTTAGTTGTTTACCTATGATTAACCCCAGGCAAGTGGCCGAGGGGTTGAATTTGGGATATTTTCGCAAATGTTATACCCTATTCCCAATTTACAGGTGCCCTTAGCTGAGCTAAGACCCTCAAATGTTGCTACAACAAGGAAAACTCTTGCAGTTTTGTTTCATAATGACTATTTTAATGCTAATCCAAACCCTCCATCTTCAAGAGCCTTAAGGATTTTCTTCTAGGAAGTCTTGGCGGTGTGACCCCACCTCGGGTTAGGGGTGTTATATTGGATGGTATCAAAGCCATAGGTTTGCATGATGCATTTAGCTACCATAATAGGCGTGTGCTATGTGCAGGTACATGACTTATGTGCTTATATGATCTATCTTGCTTGATATTATTTATATTAACAGGTGTATAACTTATAATATGTATTTATATGCCGGTTCTTACCTTACTCTCAATGGTAGTGTAGGATGGTTTTCCACATCGTCGATCATGTTTACCAACCTTTTTGGTTGGCCGCGTGGAATACAATTATATTCTGGCATGCAATGGAGGTGCATAGCCAAAGAGTGCCCAATAGAATCAGTCAAAGTACTTAGGCAGCAAGCTTTATAAGAAAGTTGCCCTTGGATGAAAGATGGAAGGAAGTGACCATCACCTTACGTCATTTAACCTTATGCAGGGAGGAATGTGACTCTTACCCCTATCGAGGTTTAGTGGAATTCTTGCTATGAGCATAGTGCTATGTAGATCACTTGGGACTCACTTCACGCCAGAGAAATGCAGCCACTGTCCAACTTGTCCAAACCGAGCTCATCCAACCTGCGGTGAGCCAACGCCTCCCCACCACTGTGGCTATGAGAAATCAAGTGGAGTTTCTCCAAATGAGGTGTCATTTCACTGAAGTGCCTCAAGCAGGGTGCTATAAGCGAGTTGCCATAATGGGGGTGCACTGGATGGATGCCTATGGAACGTACTACCCTCAGGGATGACAAGCTACCGTGCTCAGGATGAAAGAACTAGTAGATGAGATGCCTAACATAGAGTACACCCCAACTTCGGTATTACAAGAGCTCTTAGCCCCTAACCAGGACCAATCTGGGGGTCCAAGTGAATCCACAGCTGATAACTTCTCCTGAAATGACACTTCGGATGAAGAATAGAGTAGGGGCAGCGTGAACTAGGTTCATAAATATATGCTATATGCCAATAAGTTGAATGTGAGCGCTT
Source organism: Carnegiea gigantea (assembly GCA_029747015.1). Classification (NCBI taxonomy): domain Eukaryota; kingdom Viridiplantae; phylum Streptophyta; class Magnoliopsida; order Caryophyllales; family Cactaceae; genus Carnegiea; species Carnegiea gigantea. The sequence continues at coordinate 201,999 of JAKOGI010001071.1, forward strand.
TTAGTTTATTTTCCTTAAATTGTGAAGCACTAGGATGGTGAGATCTCCCATGACTCCTAAGTCACATTAACAATGTTCAACGAAATATGTGCAGTTGGTGCTGACCAAGTGTTATGAATTCACTAGTTTGTTCAAGCATATACGTGCATTTTCTTGGGTAAAATATGATGCGCATGTATAATTACGTGAAGGTTAAGCTAAGACTAAACTAATGGCCATACATAACATCTTTCGTCCACTTGCAAATCATTTCATTAACCAAGGAAGTCTACCCCTAGTTGAAATCAGAACTAAGTGATTCCTTGTGTAGTTGTGTGACAGATGCCTCCTCGACGCGAACTCATACCAGAACCAACTGCCATGGAGATGATATGTTAGTTTAATAAGCTTATGCCTCCCAAGTTTGAAGGTGGAGCTGACCCTATGGTATACGAGGAGTGGCTTTAGAGAATAAAAAACTTATTTGACATCATGGAGTGCCCTCAGAGGTTCAAGGTGCACC
>JAKOGI010001071.1:207500-215000 GCA_029747015.1 Carnegiea gigantea
AACAATTTCGAATTAGCCTCATGTACATGCATTAGCTAGTTGAATCCAACCGACCTACTCACATTCAAACGAATTCAGATCAAACTACTTGCCTGTAATAGCTAATTTAGGTCATTCAACAAGCATCATACACGAATTGAAGTAAGCCTAGGTTACATGCATCATTAAACTGCTGAAAAATTAACTTTGAAAATAGTAATAACTTAGGAGGGAGAAACACTTACCTGGGCTAGCCTAGTTTCAACCTCAAATGGTGAATACCGATGCTCCCACACCGCTAATTCCCGAACCCAAGCCCGTCAGCAAACCCTAGCCCTCGGTTTCGTGATGATTCTGGCAGATTGAGGCTTGATTTTGGCTCTAATTTATAGAGGAGGCCAGGTTGAAGGTGGGTCGTCGGTTTCCGGCAGGTGGACGGCCGGTTCTGGGCGAGGAGACGCGTGGGTGAGGGGTTGAGCGAGGTGGACGAAGTCTGGTGGTGGAACGGGTGGCTGAGACGCGTGGTGTGGGGGACCGTCCGTCCCTTTCTCTCGCCGGTGACGCGTGCTGGCCGGCGGCAGCGCCAGGTGGCCGGTCGCCGGTGAGAGAGAGAGAGAGAGAGAGAGAGAGAGAGAGAGAGAGTTCGGCTAGAGAGAGAGAGAGCGTGCGGTGAGAGAGAGGGGGGGTCGGGGTCTCCCGACTTCGGTCCCCCTTTCAACCTCTCTTTTTTTTTTTTGTGTTTTGGGTTAAACTAACAACATACAGCTAAATTCTGATCCGTACTCGCTAATAGTTAGGTTAAACCCAAATTGAACGACCTACCATGTACATTTCGGTTTAAACTTTGGGAATCTGCCAAGTAAAACGAAAAACAATTTTAAAAACTGGGTTTAGCATAGATTCAAATATTTTATAAATAAGTAGCGTTAATGATAACATTATTCAAATAATCGCCCCTTTTATTGAAACCAGTAGTTAAAAACTCACACGGTCGATTTAATACTTTCGTCGGATAACAAATTAAAAGCAACTGGTAAAATCAGCAACTAAACAGTTAGTCGGTGATAGCACGAAAGCATGGCCCTTACACTCTCCCCCCTTAAAAGAATTTCGTCCTCGAAATTTGCTCACCTGGTAAAAATAATGCGGGATATTTCTCACGTATTTCGCTTTCCAACTTCCAAGTTGCTTCTGCCACCTTGCGATGTTTCCATAACACCTTAACATAGCGAATGCTCCTATTTCTGAGCTTCCTTTCCGTCTTCTCCAAAATCCGGATGGGTTCTTCTACATAGGTAAGATTTTCCTTAACTTGTAGGGGTACATATCGGATGACATGATTCGGATCCGGAACATATTTCCTGAGACTGGATACATGGAATACATCGTGGATGCCTTGCAATGAGGGTGGTAAGGCCAATTGGTATGCAACCGATCCTACTTTCTGCAAGACTTCAAACGGCCCAATGAACCGTGGGCTTAGTTTCCCCTTTTGTCCAAATCTTATGCTCCCCTTGAGTGGGGACACTTTCAGAAATACATGGTCTCCAATCTCAAACTCCAGTGGCCTTCTCCTATTATCCGCGTAGCTCTTTTGTCTACTTTGCGCAACTTGCAATCTCTGGCGGATGGTCTTGATTATTCCGATCGTTTGGTCGATTAAGTCAACCTTGGATGGTTCCCTTTCTCCTATTTCATTCCAACAAACTGGAGTTCTGCAACGTCTACCGTATAGCGCCTCGAAAGGAGCCATGCCTATACTGGCATGGTGACTATTATTGTACGCAAATTCAACCAGAGGCAAGTTATGATCCCAAGTTCCAGTAGAATCGAGGGCACAGGCTCTCAACATGTCCTCCAGAGTTTGAATAGTTCTTTCGGATTGACCGTCCGTCTGAGGATGGAAGGCCGTACTTAATCGTAATTTTGTACCCATTGCTCTTTGAAACCCATGCCAGAAGTGAGATACAAACTTGGTATCGCGATCTGACACAATACTGAGTGGCACACCATGCAGTCTAACTATCTCCTTAATGTATAGGTTAGCTAGTTGCTCAGAGGTGCAAGTGGCCTTGATGGGCAAGAAGTGTGCAGCCTTGGTCAATCTGTCAACTATAACCCACACACCATCGTGCTGTTTGATGGTTTTCGGCATTCCAATCAAGAAATCCATGGTGATGTGCTCCCATTTCCACTCAGGAATTGGCAAGGGTTGTAGTAAACCTCCAGGTTTCTGATGCTCGGTTTTCACCCGTTGGCACGTAAGGCATCGAGCCACGTACTCTGCGATATCCCCTTTCATACCATTCCACCAATAATGGGTCTTCAAGTCATGGTACATCTTTGTACTTCCAGGGTGTACAACAAGTGTGGAATTGTGCGCCTCCTTTAACAATTCCTCCTTGAGAGCTGTTATGTTCGGTACACACAGTCTATTTCCATACCAAAGTACCTCATTTTGGATGGAGAATTCCTTATTCCTTCCTTCTTCCACGCCTTTCTTTATCTTCATAAGTTCAGGGTCATCCTTCTGTTGTTGCTTGATCGTTTCGATCAATGGCGAAGAGACTTGAAGCGCTGCCAAGTAGCCTTGGTTTCCTGACCGCACTACTTCTATTTGTAGCACGTCGAGCTCTCTTAGGAGTCTCTTTTCTTGTGTAAGTAAACAGGCTACAGACCCCATGGATTTTCTACTTAGTGCATCGGCCACCACATTTGCTTTTCCAGGGTGATATTTGATCTCCATATCATAATCCTTAAGGAGTTCTAGCCATCTTCTTTGTCTCATGTTTATCTCTTTTTGAGTAAAGATGTATTTCAAGCTCTTGTGGTCAGTGTATACTTAACACCTTACTCCATAGAGATAATGTCTCCAGATTTTCAAGACAAACACAACCGCGGCCAATTCTAGGTCATGTGTTGGATAATTCTCTTCGTAGGGCTTCAATTGGCGAGAGGCATAAGCAATAACTCTGCCCTTTTGCATTAATACACAGCCCAGTCCCTTCCTGGACGCATCACTGTAGATTACAAATCCTTCATTGCCTTCAGGTATTGCCAATATTGGCGCAGATACCAAACGTTTCTTTAGCTCCTGAAAGCTATCTTCACACTCCGGGGTCCATTCAAATTTAGTGGTCTTCCGAAGTAGTTTGGTAATAGGTAAGGCTAGTTTTGAAAATCCTTCTACAAACCTTCGATAGTAGCCAGCTATACCTAAAAAGCTTCGCACTTCGGAGACGTTTGTTGGTCTTGGCCAGTTTACAATGGCCTCTACCTTTGCCGGGTCCACCGAGATGCCATCTTTGGTCACTATGTGTCCCAGAAATTGCACCCTTTCTAACCAGAACTCACACTTTTTAAGTTTGGCATATAATTTGTGCTCCTCTAGGGTTTTCAGCACCATTCGCAAGTGGTTTGCATGCTCTTCCTTGGTCTTGGAGTATACCAGGATATCATCGATGAACACCACTACAAATTTATCTAGGAAGGGCCTAAGGACTCTGTTCATCAAGTCCATAAAGAAGGCAGGAGCGTTCGTTAGTCCGAACGGCAACACCAAGAACTCGTAGTGGCCATATCGAGTGCGAAAAGCAGTTTTAGGCACGTCCCCCTTCTTGATCTTCAATTGATGGTACCCCGATCTCAAATCAATCTTCGAGCACACCGAAGCACCAGCCAATTGATCAAATAGGTCATCAATTCGAGGAAGTGGGTATTTATTCTTAATCGTTACCTTGTTTAGTTCTCGATAGTCAATACATAACCTCAAACTCCCATCTTTCTTCTTTACAAATAGTACTGGTGCTCCCCAGGGTGAAACACTAGGCTGAATTAACCCCTTATCTAGTAGCTCTTGCAACTGAGTTTTCAATTCCGCCAATTCCGCAGGTCCATTCGATAAGGTGCCTTGGATATTGGAGCGGTTCCAGGCACTAGTTCAATGGTGAATTCGATTTCTTGGTCGGGTGGTAGCCCCGGTACCTCTCGAAACGCCTGTGGAAATTCCCTTGCTACCGGAATCTCACTCAAGTCGGGCTCCTTTAGTTCTGCGACCTCAATTGCACACCAATAGCCCTGACACCCTTTCTTCAACATTTTGAATGCTTGCATAGCAGATACCGTTGGAATGGTTACTTGGTGGCCACTTCCCTTAAAGGTTACTCTTTCTCCATTGGAGTCCGTGAAGGTAACCAGCTTTCTCTCGCAGTCAATAGCAACTTTATGTCTAGTTAACCAGTCCATCCCCAGAATAACATCCCAACCTTGTATATCCAGCTGTACTAGGTCTACAGGGAGAGTTCTCCCTTCCAATTGAATAGTACAGTCCTTAAAGACAAGGTCGGTATAGTAGGCAGACCCTAAGGAGGTAGTCACACATAATTGTACATCCATTTCACTGGGCTTGCTAGCGAGTTTCCTTGCAAAGGTAGGATTTACAAAAGAATGTGTGGCACCTGAATCAAATAAAACATAAGCATAAAGATGTTTAACAAAAAGGGTACCTGATACGGTGGCAGTGAGGTCCTCCGCCTCACCTCCTTCCAAGCTAAACACCCGGCCACCTACTTGCGGCCTTTTTCCACCTCGTTTGCCTTCTGAAGTTGCATTCACAGGAGGTCGGCCTCTTTGTGGAATTGGATTAGCCCCCGTGCCTGAACCTTGTGTACTGTTCTGCCGATTCCACGCCTTTTTGGGGCAATTTGCAATTTTGTGGTCCGTAGATCCACACCCATAGCATTCTTGTGTGCCATATCGGCACCGACCAGAGTGCATACGCCCGCATTGGTTGCAGGGTTCCAGCGCCTGCCTTGGTACAACTTGTTTTCCTTTTCCCCGGTTGTCGAAGTTGCTGATCTTATTGCTTCCCTGGGTACTGGACCCTCCTTGATTAAACTTTCTTTTTGCTGGGCCAATCTGACGACTTTCCTCTTCGGTTTCAGCTATGACTCGGGCTATCTTCACCGCCCTCTGGTACATCTCCTGGAAGCTGGTGAAAACATGCCCAGCTATCATCCGCTTAATGGGTCCTTTAAGGCCTTGCTCGAAGTGGTCCATCTTCATTTCTTCAGTTGCGACTTGATTAGGCGCAAAGCGACTAAGCTCGTTAAACTTCGCTGCGTATTCTACCACACTCATTTGGCCTTGTTTCAACCGTAGAAATTCTTGTTCCTTTACCCTCTTTACATCTCGTGGGTAATACTGAGCATCCATCACAATTTTTAGTTGTTCCCAAGTTAGAGCTGGTTCACCCGCTCGAGGTTTGACAGTGCCCCACCAGAATTCCGCTTCCTTTTCGAACTGATGGGTCGCCAGACGTACTTTAAAATCTTCGGGGCAGTCTATTACTTCAAACAAATTCTCCATCCTTCTTAGCCATTCCTCATAGGCAAGAGGATCTGTTCCACCACTAAACCTTGGTGGTCTCAACTTATTAAACTGACAAATCATCTCCAAGGCGGTTGGTGCCGCCATCTGTTCCCTTCGTGGAGGCATTGGCTACACAGTCGTTTATGCAAAGTTGCTTAGTTTTTATTCATAAAAATAGATTGTCAAAAGCATTTAAAAACATAGTACAACATTAGACAGAATGTGTAGAGCTTTAAGTATTCGTGCGATCCTATTTTGGTTGCATGAACACTTCTCAAAAATATGCGCTTTCACGAATCACGAAATATCGGGTATCACCCATGTTAATTCATTTTTAAACGCACATTAACTATGTTTTATTTAAATACAAAGCACACATTGGCGACTCCAGGCTACACATAGCCCCTATTACCACCCTAATTACCACCTGAGGAACCCTCTTCGGGGGGATCATCTACCGTTGGATCATTCAAGCCCTCAGACTCAACTGGGGCTAGTAGGTCCCATAATACAAATGGTGGGGAGTACTCCACATCAGGTGCTCCATCCACCAGTTCTCTCATCCTCAGCATCGTGGCTTGCCAGCCCCGGGGGTATTGTGCACCAAAGGAATCTATCCAACGTGCCCATAGAGTGGCTACTCGCTTGTATCGTCTTGCCTGAGGGTTTTCTGCGAACAGAAGTCTCATTTGACGATGTTCAATCTGATTTCTCTCTACTATTGTGATTGGTAGTTGTTAGGTAGCAGCAGGAGCAATTAGAGCCGTATTGATCATTTGCATGGCAGCATCGCTCCTTCCCAAGGGGGTAATTCCTAAGGAGTCCACCCGCCCTTCTGCAAATATTAGGAATTCCACCAACCCTCTAAAAGTAAACGGTGTATAAGCTCCCCTATGCACATGGAAGAGACGGAGGATAGAAGTGACTTCGGCCCATCTTCCCGTACATGGCATAGCTCTGATGAACTTGTACGTCCAGTGGTTCTGTGTGACCCGAGTGAGTCTCCACTGGTTGCTCTTAATCATTACTTCCCAAAATATGACTGCATTCCATGCAGCCATCCAGAAGGGCAGATACTCAAAATCGTCAATGCTAAACACCATCCTACATCACCATACTGGGTTAGGAATAACACTATCAAGCACGCATTCGTTTGAAAATCCTAAGTTGTGTTTCTAGTTTGCGTACACAAGTAAGCAAGCAAGCACGTAGTAAGCTCAAGTAAACACTTTAGGGCACCTACTTACACACATTGATGCTCCTAAGGTCACATCTATATGCATATACAACCTATGGCTCTAATACCACCCAATGTAACACCCCCGACTGCCTTTCAGGAATGTCACACCGCCAGGATCCCCCGAGGGAGACCCCTAAGGCTCTTCTTCTTTTAACTTTCTTCTTAATTTTTACCAAACTTTAGCTTAGGTTAGGAAAACCTGGGACGAAACCGGCAGAGTTCCGTCTGTAATTACAACAATTTCCAAAATTACATTATGAAGTTCAGGGTACCTGTGAACTTTTAAACCAAAATGCAAAATAACTAGGAGTACCAGCGAGTCACACACTCATGGTGGGGCTTAAGCCCTTTACAAACATTTATTACAAAAGTTTTACATAGGTTCATACTGCCAGAGCCTTTGAGCCACTACATGACCAACGTACGCACTTTCTTAAAACAAAGCATCACTTCAGATGGCTTCACAACTTCACATTATAGATACATCAGCGGAAGCAACTAGCGGTCCATTCATTCTTCACCTGGGGGAAAAAGGGGAGAGGAAATGGAGTGAGCCACCACATGCTCAGTGAGTGTTCCTCCACTCCTTAAAACAAAACCTTTTTCAAGCATTAATACCCATAATATTCACTTATCAAGCAATTAGCTACTACTAACATGGTATTAGGCAACATATTATAGGACACAGGTTGAAGAACATAAATATCGGACAAGTCATGACTTATGTATTCACTAGGCACATTTGAATGTCATTTCACGATTCACTAGCATGACACATATTCTATTTGAAGCCACATTCATCATTTTTAAGAGCATTTTCTTTAAATCTGCAATGAAACATTCTTTGAACATTTGAAAGCATTTCATAACCTTGAGGTTCTCAGTCTTTTGGAAGAGTTTACATTTCGCAT
>JAKOGI010001071.1:222500-310000 GCA_029747015.1 Carnegiea gigantea
GAGATAAATGCTTGATAGACATTCTGATCGATATAATACATAATTTCCTTATGTCCCTCACATGAGTCCATCCCTTAGGTAACTTAGTTATCTCATAGAATTTCATTGGACCCTATTTACTCATATATGTATTTAATTATTCTTAGGGATTCCCTATCTGATGAAGTTATCCTCTGTTTTGTATGGGCATGTGCTGCATTGAGTAAGGTTTCAAGCTCATTCTAGTTTACCTAGGATTGGTACGATGTGTACCCATGTCGTACATGTTGCAAACTATGGTAGTCCAATTTTCTCATGACACCCCCTTACCAAAGTTGGAATCTTGTTTAGCAGTATAGACAGTCGGTCAGGCTCTGGTTGTCATTGGCACAACCGCACAAGCGTACTCATAATTACACCCATGTTTACAATTGTATGCCAACATGTGTGGGATGGTAAACTGTACAAAATTATGATTAGCTTGGGTGCACATTATCATTATGGAATTATATTAACAAGTACACATATGTTCTGCTGTTGGTATAAAAGTGCATACTAGGACAATAGCTGTTTGCGTTCACTTAGCCCTACTTGCATATAGAAGTGTTCTCCTCCCACCCACATATCAAAATAGGTCAGTCACTAACACTGTAGATTTGTATTATTTACTTACTGTTGGGTTAATATGTTCGACGTAGACGTTGTTGTTTTCTTAATTGTGATGCACGAAAATAACATCATATATTTCCACATTTTTTGTTACCTATGATAATACCCCAAATAGTGCACCGCTAATACATATGTGCACATTTCATAACATTCAGCAGCATATGATGTGGAAGGACCTCAACACCAACAAACATGAAGTTTCCCCATATTCATTTTCAAACATGAGCAAGCACCATGACCAACACAATCAACATAATAGCACTAGCAACCATCCAGGCTTTAGTACGTCGTTTAGCACTTAATAGATCAGAACTCAGCTTTGAATTATATTCCTGGAAAACCCGAACTGCATGTCCCTTTTCCAACAATATTGCTTCAGTTTGTTCACAGATGCTTCTCATTTATAGATTGTAATGGCCTTTTTGTCCTATATACGGCTATGCTTAAACCGCACATCATGGTCACATCTCCCCTGTACATGTAGTGTATGGTTAGAATTGATATGCAACTGTAGTTACAATTGGGAAGCAAAATAGTTTACTTTGGTATACCTGATGACAAACCAACTAGCATATGTTGGGCACATCTAGATCTATGACAAATTCAGCTGGTATACCTCATTGACAGAGTATGGTAACGACATTCCTGAAGTGGTGGTTGGTAGAATATGCTACGTGTTGAGACTTTGTTGGAGATGAGGCATCAAGCGTTAGGGGGTCATTGAACTTCGTGTTACCCTAATTAATGCTTGTGATCGATTTGAATTGAAATTGGAGTGGGATGATGATAAGAGAAGTTATGTTGGTGTAATTAATTGAAAAGGGCAGGTGTGAGCATTTATAATGTGGGTGGGGTAAACATCCTCGAGTTATATGGGAAGGTATGATAAGATGCTAAAATCACCTGCTAAAACCCCTTAACAACTGCTTGTCCTTTTGGGTGGATAATAAGCCAAGTCTAACATTTATCATGATGACATCATACAACCTCACCTCAATTACCTCGCACCCACCTGAAACATGGCCTACTAAGCTTTAATGGAATGCCAACTAAACATATACAAGGTAAAATGCATGTAATGACCGTAATGACCCTCATTTATTGTTATGCATATGGATTAATGATCGAATTCGTATACAAAATTTTGGTTATTATCCAATTTATGTGCGTGTTTGTTACATACAATATGGATGTCGAGATCAGTATAATTAGTAGTTGGACTGCACTGTTCAGCAGAGTACGTGATTTGACAAATAATATAGTTTTGAAACGTTATAAGATAGTACAATTTGGGGGTAAGCTTATGATTATTCGAACATTACAATCCGACAGCAACCAACCGGAAGCAGCCATTTAACCAGTTTTTCCCTACTTCAGTTTAATGCGTGGTTGTATCGATGACCTAATAACGTATTACAGAAGAGCCAACAACGAAGTCACCGATATCTTGTCAGTACACAATATTAATTTATTACGAACCTATTTACATCTTTAAAATTTAAACAACTACACTTACAACTAACTTGGGGTTACCATTCACGAGGAACGTGCTATGAAGTCACATTTAATACATTGTGTCTTGTGGGATGTACGAATAGCACTACAACAACTAATTCCATATAAGTTAATAATATTACATGGTGAACTCATGACCTCCAAAATCGGTGAAAAGCTTGATGTGCTACAACTACACAATGATTTCACGTACATAGCTAAGCTATTGACACCCCTAACATGTCTCACAACAAAACCCTCATACTAACATACATAGTTAATTACCCTCTAGATGTTGCAAGAGTGTTCAAAGTTGTTAACTACGGCCACTATCGTTGGTGGGTTTACATTCCCCACACCCATGCTAGCCAAATGACAAGGATGACATTCAGTACTCCGGATGTTGGACACCATTGGTTCCATTTATGAAGATAAGCCCTTATCTTGTAATCAATTATAGGATCTTCTTATCGGATGAATTGATGATTATTTTGTTCAGTGTGTACCAAATCCCAAACCTCCGCTCTTTACTTAACCAGTCAACAATGTCTTGTGCTTGCTTCGAGTCGTCTAGATCAATTACATCCAATTATGGACATGCATTAGGGTTCTGCGTGCAATCGTGGATGAAGTAATGTGCGAAGCACAAGTAAGTATGGTAACCAAATTTAGTTACTTCACAACAACTAAATACAATTCCCATTAATGAATATTTACCACCCGGGGGCAAATAATGTAACGGCACCTGTAGTTATCATCCATCTCAACCATGACATCTTCCAAACTACAGTTGCAATAATACTTTGTATCATTATTGAAGTAACTTAGAGTGGCCCCCGAGCCTCTAGATGTTCGGCTGTGTGACCTTCTCCTTGATGGGCCAGCCATCTTGCCTTCACCAATTCGACTGTCAACCTGCACAATGCTACTAATAGTAATAGTAGGGCCTCACCAACTTCTCTTTCATAATTAAAGAAACTTGCAAAGAATCCCATTAATTAATAATGAAGCAAATGTAGCAACACCCAAACTTGCCAACTTCATGTGCTACATATTAAATTCTGTTTTCAAGTGATTAATTGGGTACATTGAATGTAGTCCTTCGTTCCATTAATACACTGTATCATTTTTACACAAGTTGGTACCTTCCAATAATGGTACACACATACACCATTTATGATTAGCCGTAAACTTTACTTGTCAATGACATTACTTTACAACATTGAACAAAATTGGGACCCTTATAAGTTTGCTAACCAAATGCACTGGCCATGTGTAGATGGAACCAATACGACATTTCCCATAGATAAAAGGTGAACAGGTCATTGTTTGGGGGCAAACAATTTAGGTATGTTGGATTCAAAGGAATATAATGAATACTGCAACCTACTGCTTCATTAATGGAATAAGTAAAGGAGCATTGGTGGTTCTTATCTTCCTCCCATTTTGAAGTAAATATGTTGTACCCATATTGTCAACCACAACAATAGCATATTGCTGGAAATTTAGGTGATATGCTGCCCGTAGTAATTTCTCCTTCAATCTCTCTTGCATCCCAATGGGCACCACAACCAATATGTTCAGTAATTAGGAGCAATATGATGTACCTGCTCATGTGCCAGCCATTGGTTGGGTTGAAGATACGCACTTCATTCCCATTGACAATTGAACCTTGAAGTTTTAATGAACTTCCCCATACGCTCATGGGATGTCTTTGATGGTGTCTCCCGCAATAACTACGCAACCTAAGGTGCATGCCTTTATTCTTGTTGTATGTCCCTGCATAGATCCCAATTATAAGGGAGTTCAGTCATATGGGAGCGAAGATCAACGTAATTCAGTGTGGAATGATGGTTAGTCCCTCTTACGAGTTGAAAAGGTAAGTTCAGAAGAAGGCATCATCCAACTGTTTGACATAGATGCCATCCCACAATCATAAATTACCCCCACTGAGGACATTTACTATACATCACTATGTAACAACACAAACTCTATGGATGGACTAATGACATATACATGCATATCCTACAATAAGATCAACCTGCAGCATAGGTGGACATAATCTCTACACCCATATAGGAAGGCAGTGGCATCCAGTATACCCTACACACAGTAATGATCGAGTGATGTATTGGTATCCCTCCCCATGTCAGTGGTAGCTACCCGAGGGATGTTCAAATTGCAATTTGGAATTATAAAGGCATTCCACGGGCATCTTTCCACCTAAATCTAAGGGTATTACTTTCAGTCTCCCAGGCCGATGTTGTAATGGTTACGGATACAAGGGTAGGAGATGGGAATGCAAGGAAGATATTGCCTAAAACAAAAATGAAATGGTCCCACAAAACCCACCGGCTTCATTGGTGGAGCTAGTCTTTTGTAGGATTCATCAAAAGTGTTCTTGGTGCCTCATAGGCTCGAATCCATGCACATCACTTTCGTAGTTAAGGTACCGACTTCATCCCCCATGCTTATAATTGCCAGCATTGTTTATGTCATAATGGTTTGCTTAGGATGAGTAAAGTTCTTAACTACCCCATAACCTATTCGGAACCGGTCCAATGGCTCCGGTTCATGACCAACACGAACCAGTCCAGTCAGCTCAAGTTTCGGTTCTCAAAAACTCTCCAGAGCTGGAATGTACAACATGTTTCTTGAAAGCAATATGAAAATTTTTGTTGATTACTTACAAGCTCTTATTTTGTTTGCCTACTATCTACTACATTAGTTTTCCTTTTCAAAAAAGCTACTTTTCAACTGATGAATTCAAGGCTATGTCAATTATTTTTCCACTATTAATTACAGGATTAACCATTATATTTTTCACCTAACTAACATACATAAATATGCTTTTAATAAATGAACTTCCTTTTTCTGTGTAATAATGGAAGATGAAGGTAGGAAAATATTATACATTCCCTCTCCCCCTCCAAATAGATAAACATATTTAATTTAATAATTAGCAACATTTAAACATTAGGCGTGACAAGTACTCAATAATCGGAACCACAAGTTAAGGTTCCAGTTCCGGCTCTAAACATTTAGGAATAGGTACGACCGGTTCCTAACCTAGTTTCTAATTTCTCGGCCCATACCCAGGACCCCTCACCCCTAGTTCGAGGCATTGAACTAAGTTGGGAATTTGTCATTATGTGTTTGTAGGGAGTTTGCTGAAAATAAAGATTAAGAAACTTCCACGGGTGTTCGGCTGCTCTGTGCATTCGGTTTGCATCTCATTTAGTACTGTGGTGTTCGTGCCATTTGTTAGTGTCCATGACCATTGCCTTCACCTCTGTATGTTGGAATACTTTTGTTTATTTATGTACATAGTTGTTTCACCCTTGCTTGCAATCCTAACACTATTCGACTTTATAGTCACTTTATTTATATCCGCAATTACAATATGTTTTCCACGGTTATGGACATGTTTATCTTTACTACTAAGTTCTCCCTCCTTTATCATGGTAAGAACTGTGCAAAAAACTATTAACCGCAATGTGCACACAATGGACAACCCTGTACACCTTTACCCCATAGTGCTATACACATATCTTTCACACAGACACATAAACTTTAGATGCACTATGGGACAAACTATCTGCATCCCACCTTTCCACCAAGGTTTACCTTGGTACACTATTCCCTCAGTAATAGTAAACCACGAATTTGGTGTACACCAGTTAGCAACTGCATACATTTAAAAATGACCCATTTTCCATGGCTTCATTGGGAAAATTCAAATGGTGACTTCACTATTCACGTGCCTTCACATCATCAGCCACCAATAGTACCCACTTCTCTGAAACCAACTACATACTGTCCACATGCTGCTGAAATAACATTCAGTATACCAGTTTGTATTCACTGTTCACCAGGGTAAATGTGCAACTAATGTTAGGTGAACAAGTATGGTGACATGCATCCAATTAACCTATAGAGTATGACTTCAAGATGAACCAAACATGCTGGTTCTATTGTGACATCCCTATTACTGTCACCAACACTAACAACATACACCACTACAAGAAAAAATTACTCCTAGGTCCATCGAGGTTTGGGCTAATATTTTTCTGACCCGACAATTTTGGGAAAATATTTCCAGGTCCATTCAAGTTTGGGCAAATATTTCATGGAACCAAAAGTAACCAAACTCAACTTTTTAAATTGCATAAAATCCCTTAAACTTTTGAAATTTGCATTTTAACTCCAATTCTTAAAAACTTACCTTCGAAAATCCAAAACTTGTGCTTGTAGTTTTCTTCTTATAAGTACTACTTGACACCCTCTTTCTCTTGGTATCAGAGTCACGTGACCAACAATAATTAAGATAATTAAGCTACTAAGTCATTAATTGAGCCAATTAATTGTGATTAACTATAATTAATACTAGAATCATCACCTGCTTGCCCCGGACCAAATTATTCACATATTGTTCACTCACCAAAAGGCCTTTCTCCTATAGGGGTGATATAGTTTTAGAAGTAAAAGTAGAATTACCTAAAATTAAGACCGAAATCAAGGAGCATAAGAAGCAAATATCGGTAATTCACCTTTCCCTAGTTAACGAAGTGAGACATAGCGAAAAATCTACTTCCAGTATTAGCACTCCATTTCAGCATAAATATCCTTTCCAAGCACCAAAAAACAAGAACCCATTTCATTTGCACAATATAAAAATTCAAAAGGAATTGGGAGAAAAATTACGTGAAAAATCAACTAAAAAAACAGAAAAAGAAGAAGAAAAAGATGGAGTATAAGCAGTGTACTCTTGAAAAACTATAGAATACATTCGAGAAAGAATAGAATCCAGAAGAATTAAACAAGATCATGGGCGCAATTAGTAATAAATATGACATTTTATCAAATGATAATAAAGTGACTAATAATATCTTATTAGAAGAAGAAATAAGTCAACAGACGAACCTCATTTTTAGAAGAAATTAGAAGAAAATTAGATTAAAAAAATATGGGAAAATGGCTGTTGAAGATGAGATTAATGAAATCGAAGAAGAACTCGACTTAGGTGAGATAGGGACCAATTGGGTTGATAATGTTGTTCCTAAACCTGAAAGATTTGGTGAACCTTCTCTAAGAAATACTTATTTTATAAGACCTAGATACGTTCCAGCAGGACGTACAACTAATTTTTCCTTCGGGTTTATCCCAAGAAAAACTACAACCTTTGAAGAAGTCGGCCTTACCCCAATTAGTCACACAGGTTACATCTTAAATATAGATGGAGCTTGTAATAAACAGGAAATATTTGAACATTGGAAAAGAGGCATGAATAGTGTCTTAAACCTAAACACTATATGAATTGCTGAAAATTTCCTGAATTACATTGAACATAGTTTTCTGGCACTATAGCTGACTATAGCTGACTGGTATGATTCATTAAATGAAGATGGTAAAAATACATTAAGAGTGATGAAAACCTCAGCTGCAATGTTTAAAAATCTATGTAAGGAAATCAAAACCGAATTTATTGGAGCTAAACTTGATTATAAAGAAAAGGCGAGAGAACGACAAAGAAAGATTAATAACATAGAACTATGGTATATGGGATATCTGAAAAATTATATTGCTGAATTTAGTCAATATTATTACAAAATTACGTATAATGAAAATAATCTTGGTATGTTATATGAAAAAGTGCTATATCTGATAAATTCCATAATTAATAAAAAATACATTGCATGGCTTAAACGTGCTGATGTCATTGATACCCTTGGTTCAAGAATCTCTTATTTAAGAAAATGGGTCAATGATCAATGCCTTAATCTCCAAAAGCAAAACAAAATTAAGAAGCAATTCCTAACTTGCTAGGATTCACCCCACTAATCGGGAAAAGAACCTGAAAGAAGACAAAAGAGAAAATTTTATAAGAAAAAGAGCTTTAATAAGTAGAGGGGAGAGAAATATAGAAGAAAATATTATAACAAACCAAGTCTTAAAAATCGAAGATTTTTTAGGAAAGCAGCTCACAGTCCTGCCAGAGAAAACAACTACAAATGTTGGACATGTGGAGAAGTAAGATATTATGCTAATTAATGCAAAAATAGGAGGAATAACAAGCTTAATAAAACCTTGAGTAGCCTAGATTATATTGAGCTTAGTGAAGATAAGGCATTAGACCCAGCCCTAAATAACAACAAAGGAATTATTGAGAATATAATGGACAATGAATATGAAGAAAGTGATTATGAAGAACCAAGTTGTATGATGGAAAGTGGCTCAATTAGTCTTGGTGATCTTCAAGGAGAAGAGTTTGTTGTAGACAATGATAATGAAAAAGTCAAAGGAGATTGGGCTCTTCCCATAATCCAGAAAGATGTGACCTATAAAAAGTCCATCTTTTAATTAAAAAGCAAATACGTATGTGAGATGATGGCAGGAGTTCTAGATATCAAAGATTATGAGTATAATGTGGGAGAAGTTAATCTCATTAATTAGGATAACATCCTTAAGCATAACAAAGATAAAAAGTATAGATATATCCATATTGGTAGTATCCAAGTTCAAATCACTCTATTACAATATTATGGTAAAGATATTGATCTCTATGCTTTGATATGTGATATTAGGCATACCAAGTTCAATAATCAAATTATCACAGGGATAAAGACTAGCTTATGTAATGGATCGGTGGGATTCAATTGTAGACATGAATATTATGTGAGCCTAAAGGATGAGTTTGCTAAAAACTTCCTATCTCTTAATATAAAAGTAGTTGGGGTGGACATGAAAAGAGGAGGATATCCATTAAGAATGTTCTGAAAAATTATTTATAAATTAGATAATATAATAGACCCAAATACTAAGGTAACAATGATAGAAGTAGAAAAATTTGAAACTCCTGCCCCTATGGAAAAGATCTAGAGGATTAAGTCCAATCCTCAGGAGATAAAAATTAATCATTAATGAATATCTAGCTTCATCAACCCTACAAAGATCAACAAGAAAAATATAATTAATATCAATGAGAAGGTAAAATCACCATTAAACCCCAATTATTAAGAAGTATGAGTACAAGATCAGATTGGGAAGAAGGATCTTCATCAGCTAAAGAAGAGCTTAAAAAAGATGATATAATTAGCCTAACCAGTGAAATGAGTAAAATGAGTTTTGAATCTGCAAGACCCAGTGTAGATCGAAGTATAAGTCTAGAAAGAAAGGTCATTGGGTACAAAACTAAAACTGTTAGTAAATCAATCTATGAGAATGAATTAGTCAAAAACATGACTCTGGAGATACACTATGAAGCTAGCAATACAAATCCTAATAGCATCTATATCCTGAAAAAGGTATGTATAGAAAGATATAATAAATATGAGTTGTGTGCTTATATAGATAGTGGTTGTTCGGTATGCTTTGGAAAGAGAACATTATTTCTAGAATTTATGTGGAAAAAAGTCAAGAATCTTTTACAAGTAAGGATAGCTGATAATAGTATTATGAGCCACAATGAAGTTATAGAAGGATTATTTATAGAATCAAGAGTTCAATGCATTATACCAGTTTTATGGGCTATTGATCAACCCTCTCATGATATGATTATTGGAAATAATTTTCAAAGATTATATTTCCATGCACCCAGACCATAAACCAAATAATATTTACAATTAATGGTCGCGCAGTTCCTGTTGAAAAATTAAATAAGGCTTACACTCATTAGAAACTTGAAGTTACACGCAGCCAGCATGGTAAGAAGGTAATGCCTGCATAACAAGAGGTAACACTGACAATCTCATTGCTTAAGTTATCTACTAAAGAGCAGATTGTTGGCCAATAAGAAAAACTATGCAAAGAACTCTACTCTGATAATCCTCTAAAATTTTGCGATAAAGATAAAATATTTGCTAAAATCACTATATTAAATCCCAACACTATTATCCGAGTTAAATAAATGATGTATGCACACCAGGACATCCAAGAGTCTAATAAACAAATCAAAGAACTTCTGGTGAAAGGATTAATTAGGAATAGCAAGAGTTCTCACACTAGTCCTACTTTCATAGTAAGAAATCATGCTGAAGAAGAAACAGGAAAACTTAGAATGGTAATCAATTACAAAAAGATTAACGATAATACTGTCTTTGATGGTTACTATATTCCTAACAAAATAGTCCTTTTCAACAAAATTCAAGAAGCCTCTTGGTTCTCGAAAATGGATTGCAAAAGTGGTTATTGGCAGATAAAAATGGATGAAGAAAGTATTCCTTTAACTGCATTTAGTGCTCCACAAGGACATTACCAGTGGATAGTAATGCCATTTAATCTTAAAAATACACCCTAAATATTCCAGAGAAGAATGGATAACATTTTCAAAGACCTTAATTATTGTTGTTTAGTTTACATTGATAGTACCCTTATCTTTTTCAAAACCATAGAATAGCACAAAGATGATGTCTTGGCTGTCATCCAAAGATGCATTGACCATGGTATTATACTTAGTAAGAACAAGTGCATTTATGCGAAACAGGAGATTGAGTTTTTAGGCCTAGAGATAAAAGATAGATAGGTCATTCTCTAAAAACATATTTTGGAAAAAATAGAAACTTTTCCTGAAAAGATTGAAGATAGAAAGCAACTAGAAAGGTTTCTTGGATGCCTTACCTATCCTTCAGATTTCATTAAAGATTTAGCAAAACTAAGAAAACCATTGCAACATTATACCATATAAAAAATTGGACAAGCGGTTGTCTGCATCCAGGGCACAAGCTGCAAGCAAAATCCCCTTTTCAAGTTCGTAGAGTTGAGTGCCGTTCACAAACAGTATCATCCTACACTCAAGTCTGAAGCCGTTCATCTTAGTAGCATGCACAACAAACATCTTGTTAAACCTAGAACCCTCCACCTCACTAAATGCCATAAACCCCTAGTTGACTCTAACGATGACAACACACATCTATAGGAGCAATTTGTAATGATTAACTAGCTTCCCAAGCACCATCATGTAAACGAACTTTCTTACCCTCCATGACTATATGTATGTTAGGCGAATCCCCGAATCCAACTATAGATCCTGCATAATGTCTCTAGGAGAATAGTTAAGAGGCAACCTCGTTTACCCTCAATGAGGTATGCGAGAAGTGTGGCTCTAACATGTCGTCTGCCCCAAACACCCATCAGACACAGTTCCCCAACATTATGTTTATGCTGGCTCCTCCCACCTCTAACACATATGTAGAAAGAACAGTTTATTGCATCACACCTAACCACAATTCTTTGCTTGCAGTTGCACTCAGACCGATAGTTGAAGTGGTTTGCAATTGTAAACTTGTAGATCATTTGTCAAAAAGCTTTTGCGAATTGAAAGATCTATCTTTGTCCACTGATTACCTTCTTCCATATGCTCTGCTTGCAGTAGTAGCTCCACATTTGCAAAGTTGATCATGGCTAAATGCTGTTGTTCTCATTATTTCCTTCATCACACGCACTTCCTGTATTGCCTTCATCACCCCTTTTGTCGTTGTCTCCTCATCACCATCATCGTCTAACATCATGGAGAACTCATTGTCATCAGACAGTTCAATTATTTCCCCCCAAGTCTTAACCTGCTTTGGAGGTGATCACCAACATATCCATCCCTTTCAGTTACCAAAGGCCTGCAATTTCAATGAAAACAACAACTAAGTCACTCACTCTCACAAATAACATTAAGTAATGTACTTCATCTTATAAGTCTATATATATAACCCACCTTTAATTTTCAATCCTACTTGTCGACCATCTTTGTTTGGACCCTCTTCCAACAACATCACCATTACTCCCAGTTGTCGTGCAAACCACGCCTTGATCACCAGTGTGTGTTCATCCCTCGCATGCTGCACCAGCCTTCTTTGCTCGCCTCTTCGGCCTATCATTCCCACCCATATAAAAATACCCATGCTTATTATTTCCCTTGAACACCATCCTCACATCCACATCCCCTGCAACTGCCACTAACATTTTCCAGTTGTAGTTCAAATTGCACCATAGTTTCTACTCAGATAAATCATTGTCTGTAATCTCCGTCACCATTCTTCGCAGCTCCTTCACCCCCATCCCCTCCTTTGCCATGATACATTTCCTTAACCCTCCCACATATTTTACTTTTTCATCTCCACTTTCCTCCAACTCTCCCTCCCATAGCACATAAACAACTCTCCCACAATACTGCATCATTTACTCTACAGAAGTATATAGCATAGTCACCAACACTACTGCTCTGGGTTTACCTATTCAATACAATATGTCCACCATGGTGAACACTACATGTTACCCAAGTTTACCAATGCCCAGTTGTTGGTCAATGCTAGTGAATAGAACATGATGTTCCTTTAAAAACAGCAACCCCCTTTTAATCCTGCTACGTCCCCCACCCCATAACTCATACAATTAGGTTTACACAACTGCTACTACTATGCTACCTTGTCAAACATTGACCGCTAACATGGCATACATTTAACTCCAAACATTTACCCTTCATACAGCCAAAAACAATGACGACAACGTCATTTCACATGCCAAGCTCTTAAAGTTAGAACCAATTTTCATATGCCTATTATTTACCAAGGTGCTTGTAGTCGTCTAGGTACATCAGATGCTCGAACCCTTCCTCCTCCAATCTCACAGCTTACCTTCGTTGTCATGTATCCACCATCACAAAACACTCCAAGCGCAGGTTCACATTCCCTCTGCACTTTGTCAAACCTCTAGCTACGCACGTTGCCTCACCCAGTTCTTCTCCTATAATCACATATTGTTGATGAAATTAGGCCAAGATTTTCCTCAATTTTGAAGCAAAATTGCTCACTACCACACACTTTTAGGAGTAGATTCAGCCATGGAGAGAGATAGCGAGAGAGAGAGCAGATGATATAAAGTTCACATAAACCCTCAATTTTGAACGTGAGGCAGATGGCTCAAGGTTTTGGCTCAAGGTTTTGGTGGAGAAAGAGAGAGTGACAATACATCAAGTAGAGAGAGAGGGAGGAATATATCACAAAGGGTAATATGGTAATTCAACTGGCTTTCGCTTTTTTAGCCACTTGTCTTTCCCTCCAAAAGCAACACCAAATTGTTGCAAAAAAAGGGTTCATTGCACCATGCCAATGTATAACCCTGTTGTAATTTTCCCTTTTTTTGGTTCTTCTTGTTGTTTATTGGTCTTATCAAATGTAATACGTGCTTATCTTATGCTTGGATTTATCTTATGCATTTATTATGAACCATACAAATGGCTAGTTACACATCACATAAATTTCCCTTCTTTTTCACTTTTTCTATTTTTTTTTCCTTACTCATGAAATAAATTAATAGATTTTGGTCTAGTCATGAAATAAATTAATAAATTTTCAGACCAAAAATATGTTCTATATAGGCATCAGTGTGTGCCTGCATTGTAGTGTATATTTATGTACATATTCATATAATTATTTGTACATGGATGCGTTTACATTGACCAATTTTTTATGCAGTTCGCTGCTTTAGTTAGCATTAATCATATGGTTAGGGAACTTTAAATAGTTATGATAATTAAGCACTTGTTAATTATCAGGGTGTTGCATTCTTCCCCTTTAAAATAAGTTTCATCCACAAACCTATGATGTATAACATGCCTATAAAATAGATTCTGTGACACAGAGGAAACCAATGATTTGACTATATGAGGTGAGATCTCTAAAGGCATTAAAATGATTAAAATACATTATATGATGCAATCGAGAATTCTTACTTCATTTTAAATACTGCGTTTACAAATCACAAGCACTTAAAGTTTCTCATAAATGGGGACATAACTTATGAGCTTTTAGTGAACCCCAAAAAAAAAAAAAAAAAAAAAAAAACTTATGAGCTTTTGCATTTTCTTCATAGGGCATTACTTCTTATGCAAGGTAATGCAAAACTAAAAATTGGAACATAAAAATGTCTTTTAAAATCTGAAGTTTATTTGTTTATTTATTAGTCATTTAACATGGGTAATTGATAGTGATTTGATTATCAGATTTTGAAAGGAATTTCTTTTTGAAGTACAATGTCTATTTAATGTTCTTGTTTATTTACTCGCCATTTAATTTTTTTAAAGACTACTTTCAGAAATTGTAAACAATTAAAGTTTTGCAAACAAGGACATAACGAATGAGCTTTGAAATTTTTTACATAGCGTGGTGGGGAACTATATTTTGTGCTAGGTAATTCAAAATTAAAAATTGAAAATGTATTTTAAATTCATAATTGTTGGTCTTTCCAAAAAATGCATTGTGAATTCTATTTGGTTATTTTTTATTTGATCATTTAATATTTGCAACTCAAAGTGATTCGACTATATCAGATTTCAAAAGTTACAAGAATGAGAAAAATACAATAAATGGCGCAATTACGGGTTCTAATTTATTTTAAATACTACCTTTAAAAATTGCAAACATTAAAAGTTTTCAATCAACAGCGACATAATTTATGAGAATTTAAATTTTTCCCATGGAAAAATTTTTTGATCGAGTTGGGGAAGGGCGGGAGGACATAGAAGGTGAAATAATATAATGGCTTCTATTGTTTTATTTGATGGAACTGTTAAATTGTGTTAGGTAATTTTGTCATGTTAGAATTCATTGCAATTGATCTGCTATTTTTGTTATAAGAAGGTCAAGCCTTGTCCTTAAGGTATTTTTTTATCCCTGTACCAAATAAGAAAAGTTATTGAGAATACAACAGGATACTCATTCCATGATGATTTGGTATAGTCAATGTTTCATTCTCTAAAATTTAGCATCCTTTACTATCTCTTTTTTTTGACATGGCATTCTTAATAATTTGAATGATATGGTATCACTTAGTACGTAGAAACTTCGAATAATTAATAGACTAATATGGAGCCTTGAATGAAATGTATAGTATGTGAACACTAAGTTTCAATAGTCACACGCTTTGTTTGATAAAATAAAATTCAATTTCTAGATATAACATATGTAAACACTAAAAGTTACTCTAATAACATAATAAATTAATAATATATGAAAATATCAAAAGCAACTATGGGTGTTGCTATGGTCCATGGATGTCAAACTTCATCTTCAATGTCATTTAACGATGTCTCTTTGGTTTAATGTTCTCTTGGTCAGCATCATCTATGCTATTGCTCAATGTTATTTCAAGTTTATATGTAAAGGTAATGGGTTCGTAAGTTAGAAGAATGAACACTACATGATATTTGTCAAATTCATATGAGAATAGCATGGCTTAGCTTAATTTCCACTTTCGCTTCCCTAGTTGGCTTCGACTTGGTTCTTCAATTCCAATTTCATTGTTGTCTTCGAGTATCACCTTCCTTCCAACATCTCGAATGCAAAAGTATTCTTATTTATATTATATAATTCGAAGTCTTCTGTGTCCTTGTCATTGAGAATAGCACAATCTGACACTTGATAAATAGTACAATTTTGTCTGACAGCTCTTCTATTATAATCAGCGACTTTGATTTTGAAAATTAAAAATGGTGTTTACTAACTATACTTTGTATTATTGCAAATACTGCAGGCTGATACTCGACCTACTCATAAATTGAAACAAATTAAATCATGTTAGCAGCCAGTCCTGTAAACAACTTATGAGTATTATAGCATTATTTTATAAATTTAATTAGTTCACATGCCTTTGTGGCTTCCTCAAACTCTTCAACAATAGTAGCCACACACTTGCCGACATCACTTCTTGACAAAAGATAGTTAAGATTGTTTTGGCTGCTACTATCAACCATTTTTATTTCCAATATAAATCTAATAATAACGTATCACAAAAGATAATAGGTCCTATAAGTTGTTAAGCAAAATAATAATGTAACCTTTCATATGAATTTTTAATCTAAAAATGAACATTTTTTGAATAGCATGTTGGTTGAAATATAGGTTTGTATAGAGGCATTTAGTAATAATTAACTAAAACATAGAATCATTAGAAACAATAAAAATCTGAAAGAAAATTTAGTGGGAAATGTGTGGATAAATAACCATAGTGTGGGTTTCTTAATGAATTTATCACGATCATTACATCTAAAACTTGCTACAGTAGATAACAACTTCCTTTTGCTAAACCCGCATGCATTGTAGCTCCAACCATTAACAGTGGATATCCTAACAGTTTCAACCAAGTAATAAAAAATTAAATCTTGATGATGAAGTTGAAGAGAAATTATGAGTTTCTTTCTTAATACTATCAACCATAGATGGCAGTGGAGAAAAAAAATAACATCTATATTTTTGAACCTGTTCATATTTTATCTTGGTTATCTCCAAAATATCGTCCACTAATTCCTTCTTGTTTATGATTGCATCTCGATCCACTCCAATCACTAGAGGTGACAATATATTTATTCTTGATGCAGTTCCCCTAATTTATAAAAAAAAATTGTTACTTTTCCACCAATAATTTTGAAATATGCATAATAGACTTATAATATGACCTGAACTTTTTGTTGAATTTTACAACTTGTGGAATGTTGGGATTGAAATAAATCTTGGTTGTTAATTATGTACATAAAGTTGGGTTTCATGTGTTTATGTGAATTTAAATACATAATTTGCTTATTAGATTAATTGAAATTTGAATAGATGGAAAAATCTAGCTTAGCATTGTCTTGTCAGTATGTGAAGGTCAAGACAACAATTTAAAGTTCAACATCATTCTATATCTCTCGTCCCATGCTTTCAACCTCTTGTTTTTTAGCATTCTACTCTCGCATAAGATTACTCTGATAATATCTTTCTTTTTTTATTTAAGTGGGGAAAGTAGGATACACGAATAGTTAAGAAAGCATTTTGTTTCAAAAAAAGACCTGTCATGTACATAATGGCATATATGTTGGTCAATATTCTTGGAGCGAAACATATCATAAGTCTTGTAATTCAATTCACATAAAGTTAGCCAATCTTTTACCAACTTTTTTACTTATGGCTAAACCTTCATAACTTGTCTTTTACATCCGTTTTTCACATGAAACCTGACCATCATGAACAACTATCCAAAAAACAATGAAGACCACAATTGGCACAAAAAAGGGGTAAAATTAGAAGTTTTTACTTATTAGCACATAATGTTTTTCTAGATCTTTCCTCAAATTTCTTTGAAGGGAAAAGCTCAAACTAATGTCGTAGTATGCTAGAAGCATTAGCGATGACAGTTTTGATCATAGTGGTGGAAAAAAAATGTGTCATCAACTTGTTATTTGCAACAACATATCCTTTGTCATTATTCTTTTGAGTAGAGAAATCCTTCACCATCTAAATACTTCCTTCAAAGAGTAATCCACGAAATCTACATGTCAAACTTCTTTTAATGAGATGTCTGTAAAGGTAAGGTTGATACATTAAGATCTCCCCATACCCCACAAAAGTAGGACTCACATTGGCAGATGGTGTTGTTATTGTTGTTGTTGTTGTATATGAGAGCCCTACAAGGGGAAAAAAAGAAAGAACAAGTTTAGAATTACTTATTGATATTGTGGAGACAAAAAATAAGCATCAAAGAAGAGGTAGGTAAGCAGTGAAAATAATAATGTTTATAAGAAAAAAATTACTTTTTCATCATTCAAACCATTTGTATACTAAGCAGACATGTTTAATTGTTTAATTGTTCATGTTGTAAACATCCCATGTTAGGATCTTGTTAGGATTCGATTGTAAGTAACAAGAAATCACAAAATATGATAACAATAACATAAAGAAAACAAATACCAAGATTGCCGTGAAAAATCCTAAATGGGAAGAATCGTGGGCAGCAATGAGTGAGGAATCCATTATGATGATAGGAGAGTACAGAATTGATCTCAAAGTGATATACCCTAAGAAGATATCAATTAATGATTATAAATTCACTCAGAATGCTATCTCACAAAACAAGAATAGTAGAACTAATAGTTTATCAAAGGGAAGAACAACCTTCTAAATACTCAATGTTGTGAAATTCGCAAGCACACGATTCATCATTGAAGCACTTATGGGTGTTGATCCTCAAGGATAAATTATGAAACTGGATTATTAATAACCTAAACTAGCATGTTTTAACTAAGTTAACAAAAGATGATTACTAGATTAAATCTAACAACTATTTGATTTGCCTAAATTTGCTGGATTTTTTTTTAACAACTAACTGAATCTCATTAGACTCTTAAAATGAAGTTCACATAGAGCCACTAACTAAATGGGAACATTGTACCCGAAATATTATCGTCAACCATAAAAAGATGTAATAATTAACCTGAGAACATTATCACCAAATCTGAAACCCAACATATTTTATAATTCAACAAAAAAAAATAGACAAAAACCAAAGAATAAGTGAAGAGGCCCAAAACTTATCCAAAGCAACACAATGGAGATGGAAATCAAATCAAGACACTAGTAGCACAATTAAACTACAAATCTGCATAGACCCAAATGAAATCAATAATCAAGAATCATCACAACACCAAACCCAATCTCACGAATCAGAAAAGGTAGTGAAAATGGAGCTTGATGTTGTTACAAGACCCAACGAATTCAACTCCAAATCCTAAAAATCTCTATAGATTGAATAATAGCATAAGAATATTACAAATTTTAAGAGCTTAAATGAATGAATCTGAAACAAAAATGAAACAAGTAAGAGAACGAAAATTAAAGCCTAATCCCTACTCTCTATTCTCTCTGCCGTCCATTTTGTAGCCCCAAAACGCTGCCCCTTTCCCCTTGATTAATGACATTAAGCTTGAGTTAATTTTCAACCCATAACCGCAAATTGATGATTGATGCCAAGTAATGGATGGTGGGATTAATGTAACGAATGATGGAAGAGAGAGACAGTCATAGTTATGGGAAGACAAAGCAGTAGTGCAAAAAGCTCTTAGGGTTCTGGGTTGCTGCTAAGGAAGAAGGAGAAGAAAAGGGAGTGGGGCAAAGGCCGATTCATGTGACTGACATGTGGGTGAATAAATGAGGGAGAAAAATTGCACTAGGGAGGCACTTGGGCCTCAGCTGGCCGAACGTCTGGGCCAGGCCTAGCGGGAGAAGATGAAGGTGGTCTAACAAGGCAAAAAGAAAGCACGTGACTAAGAAAGGGAAGGGGAAAAAGGCATGTTAGGCTTCGGTCTGGAGCAAGTGCACATCGGGACAGGGCTCGACTTGCGAAGCAAAAACATGGAAAGGAGAGAGAGATAGCTAGGAAAGAAAGAGGATGATTGGGCCTTGGTTGCTGGGCTAGTCGTCTTCCCTTTTTTCCCCCCTCTTCTTTGGATCAAACATGACTTTCAACCTTCACATTCATTTTTTTCAAATCTCCATAATATCTACAAAAATAAATAATACCATCTTCAAAATCTAATTAACTAATTTATTATAAGCAATTATTACGTAATAAAAGGATATGAAATATCATAATTTTGGATTAAACAAATACCCCCAGACCTAAGTTTTGCTTGTCCTCGAGTAAATGTAACTAAAACTCCTAGAAAATAAAATAAAATCTTAACTCACTTTTGTACGAATCACGGTTGCACTTAGCATGTGCAACAAGCTCTTTAAACCCCAAGATAACCCCTAGTAGATGAGGAAGGTCTTGTGAGTGTTTGCAGAAGACACACTCACAACATCTATAAAAAGAAAAAGAAAATCAAAAATCTTTTTAGTGTTTTTTTTTTTTTTCAAAGTACATACAACATCAGGGGAAAATATATATATATATACATATTCCACCCAACTACATCACTCAAGCAATCAAAGAATTAGATCACATACACACACAATGTACACATCAAGAAATTCTTAATTTCCACGGATGATGTCCATACACAATCTTTCACCCCACTTAAAAATTATGTACAAGGGTGACTAGTAGAACCTCACTTTAGAGAATTGTGGAACACTCTCAGGTTAAGATATAACAAGGTTTACTCAATTCTCTTCTGACTACTCAAACTACCATAAGCTTGGTAAGAGTCTCAATTCTCCACCACTAAAATGCAATATGTAAAATAATAATCAAGGGGACTTTTAAGGGACGTGATGGGGCTAAGGGTAAAGGGTTAGGAGAGGGACAAATGATTTCGAAAATATGGAGCGAAAAGCCATAGTTATGAGCAACCAACACTTACACCAACTATAATAGCCACTCTTCCATAACTCATAACCAAATAAGAACATATCCCACAAAATTAGACCATTGGAAATAGGTATATACAATGACAACATTCATGCCAATTACTCTTATTCTCACTATTCTTTTTGCAATTTTTTTAAACTTTTCTTTCAATTTGGAAAATTTTTCATTCTTTTTTCCCATCTTTTCTCGCTTTTTTTTTTTTATCATTTCACTAAGAAAATGAATGAATGGCATATGCAAAAACAGTACAACTTAATTTCCCAAATGGTCATAACGAAACATCCCCTACACATGACCAAAATCAATCACCACTTACATAAAATATCCTAAACACTACCCACCGAATAGTAAAGTATTGTTCCACTAGTCTTGGCTTAGGAAAAGAAAATGTGTTTAGGCCAAGGGCTAAAATGAAGTGCTCACAACAAAAACGGTCAAGGCTCAGTGGGTAAGCAAAGGGAAAAATAATCAAATCAAAGGTGACAATTTGGCTAATGTGATTTCAAAGAGAATCAAAGCAAGTTCTAGAGATAAAATCATGGAAGAGACACACATGAAAGAAAAACTAAGGCTAAAATAATGAATTAGTCTATAAGATACAAAATCTCACAAGTTCGTCTACCAAAGTCAAGCATGCTCTAGAAATCATGTTAGGGGTTAGGACTATATACAAACATCACACTTAGGACTAAGTTCTATTAATGCACACAACTATACAACCTAACACTAAGGGTATGAAAGAACATAGTCAATTAGAATAACCAATGTATTCCCCAAAACAAAACAAAAATCTTTTGGATTTTCAAACTATTTAGTTTTTTTTCCGTAAATTTTTCAAAGTTTTTCCATTTTTAAAATTTTTTGAACAATATTTCCCCACCCCCACACCTAAATCAGACAATGTCCTCATTGGAAGTGGAAAGAAACATAAAACACAAAACTAAAACTAAAAAGAAAAACAAATGTACAAAAATAAACAATAAAACCAAAATAACGTGACAAGTATATACAAAAGAAAACAAAATAAAAAGAGAAATGGAGAGAAACGATTATACCATGTCAGGTGCAAACTACACCTGAGCTATAACCTCTTAAACTCTGCTCAAATAGAGGCCTATGGAGCATTAACTACTCCATTTCAAGCTGAAAATTGCTACTAAAATCAAATCCCATTGGAGCACGAAGTAGCTTATCAAAATGGTAAGAAGAACTCTCAATAAGATAAATACAATAAAAATTAGAGAGTTGGGGCCAGAAAGAATACATCCACCATCTCAATGCAGTACAAGTAAAGGCCCACTTCAACTTGTCAAATTGTTAGGCCCAAGCATCAAACAGACAGACGTACTTAAAATTAGCCAACAAGGAGGTCATCGACCTAGCACGTTTATGATTGTGAGCAAGCTCTTTAGGTAAATCAGTGGATCTGAAATCTACAAGTTTTTTAATATAAAAATGTGCAAGAGCTGGTCTAAAGCAACAGCCATAGGCACAAAAGTCTCAGACTCTAAAAGTTTGGACTTGCGAGATTCAAAAAGGATGTCAATTATTATAGAGACGAAAGATAAGGATTCATATTGAACATACAAACCCTCATCAAGACTTTCAATGATGTCAAACCCATATGGAAAAGATTCATATTCCACATAAAGAATATCATCATCATATTCCAAATTAGTGGGTTCAACTTCCCCCTCGCAAGACTCCTGGAAACAAATAGCTTCTAATTCATCCAAATTATGATGGTCAACTTCACTTGTGAAGCTCATACCTAACTCATTAATACTCTCAAGGTCTTCACCCTCCTCAAACTCAAAAGAGTGATTAAAAGGGGTGGGTGGGTCGGTAGAAACTAAGAGATCCTCAGTGACGTCCTTAGGTCCGCTAAATTCAGGCGCAAGGTAAGGTGACAGAGGCATATCATTTTGTAAATTAGGTGTAGCAAGATAAGATGGCTTAAAGTCATCATAAAGACTAACTTCAAGTTTAGGAGATTCTAAACTAGAGTCAAACTCATTATAATTCTCCTTAATATGATTAACACATTGAGAATATTTACCAATTCTCTCTTTCATAGTCCCTACCATTTTATCAGTCATTTCATTTAACATCTTTTCAACATTTGCACATGTAGCATCAATATAATCACGATAAGGACAATTAAAAGCATCATGATCAGAAAACCCACAAGAATCACACAAAACATGAGGCACATATGAGTCATATGAGTACCTAAAGTGATCCCGGCGGGAAGGATTAGCATAAAAAACATACTCACCATAAGTAAGGTTACCTAAAGTCCCTCTAACTTGTTCAAACTCATAAGTATCGCAAGCTAATTTCTCAAAGAAATCCCATATCTCATCTTAAGTTCTAGTAAATAATCCTATTAAACCTCCAGGATAAATAGAGCCGATATAACCTCTAGATTCAGCATTTAAATCCACAACGATGACCTCACAAATTTTTTATTTTTACAAATTTTGATTTAACTAAGCACGATAATCATTAAATCTAAAAAGTTAACTCCAAAAAGATTCATGCTCGAATTCTGGGAAATTAAAAACTGGCATGCTTGAAACTCTTTTTTTCCCTCAATTTTAAGAATTTTCAAATTGCTTTTAATGATTTTTGACTTTTATTCAATTTTTTGAGGTCTTTTCAAAAAAGGATAAAAAAGCTCTAAGACATTAATTAAAAACTAATGACTAAACCAAAAACAAGATACTTAAATAATTAAGTTAACAAAACAAAACAAACTAACAAAAATAAAACTCTATTACCGAACAAAAAGAAAGACCATAAAGACTCAAACATTAAGAAGTGAACTAATAGAAAAAATGCAAAATAAACACAAACACAAAACTTGAGCATCATTTTATTTTTCTGGTTTATTTTTTTTGATTTTTGTGTTGCACACACAAACAAAAAACATATAAAACCTAAAACAAAATAAAAGATAAAATTAAAATTAAATAGAAAAGAAAACTCCAACATTAGAACACTATATACAAAAAATTCAGCACAATCATAAGGAACATGAATATTTTTTTCTAATTTTTTCTATCCCCGATTAGTGCATTGACAAAACACGCGTATTTTTTCATGAGCTCAAGGCTCAACAGGCTTAGTACCTACCTAAAGTTCTCTAACTCTAGGATTAACTCAATTTTATTAGAAGGAAATACATAACTCTAGAGTACACCTACATTGAATTCCAAGGCACAAGTTTAATTTCAACAAGGTTTGGTAGAGTTGACCCTTCAACTCTAATTATTGCACCCATTTATAACTTGAATAATACAACTCAATAAATTAGTGAACAAGATAATAATATTGGCCAGTGTAGCTCTTAATTCTTTTTCTTCACTTGCGTGTCTCTAAGCTTTAAATGGTACACTATTTAAAGCTAATAGGATATAGCCGTTGCAACTCTTTAAGGCAAGTAACCGTTGACAGCAAATAAGCAAAGCTTAACTTCAGTAGATTTCAAGCTCTTGGAGATTCAGTTGTTCACTTTTTAAAATCTTGCCAACATCCCATACTAAACTTATAGCGAATCAAATAAGCCACTAAGAATAATATCTCACAATTGTTCTCTATGAAAAATAGGCAAATATGTACAATTAGGTAAACATATATGCCAAGAGAGAGTTTGTTCTCATTCATCTCTCTTGAGTCAAGGCACACGATGATACATATATATATATATATATATATATATATATATATATATATATATAGCAACGAGGCAAGCTGAACAATGAAAACCTAACCTAACCCTATCTTCTCCAAACAATAATATCTAACCAAAAAATGATAATATCACAATATATATTTTACAATATCATAATATCTATTCCATCACTCCCGCTCAAGTTGGAGCATATGGATTAACAATTCCCAACTTGGAACAGAGAAAGAGAAAATGCTGCTTGCCTTTGTGAAAATCCGTGCCACTTGATCCTTGGAAGACATATAATGTGTAATGAGTTCTCTTGATAAATGCCGCTCTCGCACGGAGTGACAATCAATCTCAATGTGTTTAGTTCTTTCATGAAACACTGGATGCTTAGCTATGTGTAATGCCGCCTAATTATCACAAAATAGCTGTATAGGTTGATGTAAAAACACCTTATGGAACCCAAAAAGATTTGATCCAGATCAAGTCACTAGTGACGGTGGCCATAGCTCTATATTCTACTTCAGCTGAAAGACATGATACTGTTATTTGTTTCTTAGTCCTCTAAGATGCTGGAGACCCTCCTAGAGTTACGAAGTAACCAGTGAGTGATTTTTTGGTGACATGACATCCTCCCTAGTCTAAATCACAGAAAGCAATAAGCTGCAAATTAGTGTCACTTCTCAATAAAATCCCTTATCCAATTACCTTAAAGATAGCACAACATATGCCTTGCTGTCTCCATATGATATTCCCAAGGTGCCTACATAAACTGTACTAATATGTGAACTGAATAACTCAACACAAAATGAGTAAGAGTCAAATAAATAAGCCTTCAAACAAGCTATCAATATTGTGTAGGATTGCTAAGAAGCTTCTTAGTACCCAATCCTAGCCTGTGATTCATTTTTGTAGGAGACTCAATTAGCTTGGCCCCTAGTAGTTTGTATTCCTCAACAATCTCAAGAGCATACTTCCTTTGTCACAACAACAAACCTTTCTCATTTCTAGCCCCCTTGTTGGCTAGGAAATACTTGAGAGACCCCAAATCTTTGATACAAAAACAACTGTGAAGATATGCTTTAAATTGAGCACAAAGATCACTATTATTCCTTGTTAGTACCAACTCATCAACATAAACAAGTAAGGCCATGAATTTATCATCTCTTTTGTAAGTGAACAAGGAATAATCTACATAGGATTAAACACAGCCATACGTATGAAGCTTCGATGATAGTTTTGCGAACCACTGTCGTGGGACTTGTTTCAAACCATAAAGAGATTTTTGGGGTCGACACACTTTGTTGGAACCTATCCTTAGAATCTAGGAGGCAGGGTGATATAAACTTCTTCTTTTAGATCTCTATGTAGAAAAGCATCGTTGGCACGCATTTGATGCAATTCTCATTCTTTTACCATTGTAACTGAAAGAAAACATCTCACGTTGGGCATCTTAGCCACTGGAGCGAATGTTTCATTATAGTCGAATCCTTCAACCTGGTCACCTCATATCACTAAGCAAGCTTTATACCTTTCAATGCTCCCATCTGAATCATACTTCACCTTATACACCCATTTACAATTACTGGGATTTTTTCAGGAGGGTAAGTCTATAATGGACTATGTTTTGCTCAACTCTAAGGCTTCAATTTCTATTCCCATTACTTCTCTACATTTTGGATCCTTGACAACTTTATGAAAGGACCTAGGTTTCATAACTTTGGTAATAGCAACCAAAAATATCTATGTGTATCAGGAAAATTATTACATATGACATAGTCAGCCATGGGATACGATTTACCTAAAGACACCTGTTGGACTGGGTTTGCATTGGAAGAGGGGTCGCTAGGATGAGCCATGTAACAAACATACCCCTGGAGATGCTTAGATGGTTTTTAGGCCCGTGGTTCTCCTTCTTGTGGGCTTGTATAGTCGGCTAGGCAACTCCCCCTATCTATTGGGCCACTGGCATTCGCAGGCCTAAGTTGCACCTTACCTGTGTGCACAGGCTCATCACTGACTTGGAGCGGCTGAACCAAGTTCGTTTGATCTGCCCCAGTTTGCTCAACGGCCCAATCATTAGTAAATTGTGGTTGCTGTAGTTCTCCTCCTGCTAGGCCCCTTTCTTTACCAAGATCATCATTAGATATCCATCTCCCACTTTGCTTTAAATTTTCAAAAACTTATTGCTTCTCATTGCTTGCAAAAGGGTTGGTACCTTCATGAATACTACATCTCAACTTACAAATATTTCCCCGATTTCTATATCATAGACCTTCTAACCTTTCTTCCGATAAGGATATCCAACCAAGATACACCTTCTACTCCATGCCCCAAATTTTTCCTTTTTCCTTTGGGCATATATGCATAACATAGGCATCTAAATATCCTTATGTTCTAAACAAAACTTCATAGGGTGTCTTTCCATGAAGAACTTGTGTGGGTGCCCTGTTAATTAAATGAGCTACAGCTAATACACATTCTCTCCAACATTCCAGTGGCAGATATGCCACAAATCGAATAGCTCATGGAACATTCAACACATGGCGATGTCTCCTTTTGACCCTTCTATTTTGCTCTTGCGTATTGACGTAAGTAGTCCCATAAATTATCCCTTGCTCACCATAATTTTTTTTTCATGGGACCCAAAGTGAACTTGGTACTATTATGACTCCCAATAGTCTTTACTCTTGTCTTGAATTGTGTTTGAACCATCACACAAAAATTCTTCACACCCTTTTCCCTCATAATATATACCCACACGCATCTACTAGCATTATCCAAAATAGTTAAGAAATAGCTACCACC
This sequence comes from Carnegiea gigantea, assembly GCA_029747015.1. Classification (NCBI taxonomy): domain Eukaryota; kingdom Viridiplantae; phylum Streptophyta; class Magnoliopsida; order Caryophyllales; family Cactaceae; genus Carnegiea; species Carnegiea gigantea. The sequence continues at coordinate 249,244 of JAKOGI010001071.1, forward strand.
ACAAAAGGATTTAACATAATAATAACCCCAAATATCACAATGAACAAGATCAGAATGCATTAAGGCTTTATTTTCCTTAATACCAAAAGGGTATCGAGTGTGTTTTCTCCCAAACACACATCACACAAATCCTTTTGATCGTCTTCATAACTAATTCCTGGAATAATGCTAGATAAATTTGATAATGTTTGGTTTGAAGAATGTCTCATTCTTTGATGCCATAGATCAAGTGAAACAACTTTCTTAGCTTGAATTTATGTTGTTGGACTTTCTTTTAGGAGGAGACCCCCTTCTATGCTCACCTGATCCAATTGGTATCTTCGTAGTAAGGTCCTGTATCACATACAACTTACAAGTGACTGATACGCCAAAATAAAGATCTTCAAGTAACTGTGCAATAGATATTAAATTATAATTTAAGCTAAGAACATAGAGGATATCCCTAAAGACGAACTTCTCACTGAGTTTCATTAAACCATGTTTGGTGGCAAAAGCTATAGCACCATTTGGCATACCAACGGGTATAGGGGATATGTTACATAAATTTTGCAATAAATTTATGTTCCCGATCATGTGATAATAAGCCCTACTATCTAATAGCCAATTAAACTTACCCGATAACTTCTTATAGTTGTCCTTTGGCACCTCAATAAGGCTTAGCAATTTTTGTACCTAATCATCTGTGATCCTAGATAATAACAATCTGCCCAGCTCTCCTTCGTCCCTTGCTGGGTTGTTTCCTTCTTGAACCTATGCAACATTAATCTGCTGCTCCTTGCCAGGACGATCTTTGCCCCCAGTGCTTCTTCCTCCACATGGACCACCCCTTCCTCTACCTCCATCGTTGCGTCTCCCTCTTGTACCTAAACCAGCAGGATATCCAACTAAATCAAAGCAGTTAGCCTCTTCGAACCTATTTTGCCACAATGGGTGCAACTCACACCATCTGCTCTAAACTTCCTATCTTTAACATGGAGTGAGGTTGCATAATTTGAGATTACAAAGGCCATACCGCTATCATGCTTGTGTTCTCTCCCAAGCATCACTCTCTTATGGTTCTTCTCTTGTTGAACCACACTAAAAATCTTATACAGTTAGGGAAGGTGGTCTAGGGCCAGAATTTAAGATCGCACATTCGAGTATGCATCATCATCTAATCCCATCAAGAATTAATGGACCTTATCATCTTCGGCCATCTTGACATATTTATCTACTGCCTCACAGAAGTAAGTTGGATGTTGTTGCTTTCGAGCTCATTCTAGAGTCCCATCAATTTATTGAAAAATCGGACTACTTCTAAACTACTTTGTTTGCAAGAAGAAATATCAGCTTTTAACTTATGAATCTTTTGTATGTTAAGGACTGAATATCTCTTTTAGATATTCTCCCAGATTGCTTAAGCAGAATCAGTAGATGTAATGCTAGCATGTAGCCTCCGTTCAATGACATTAAGAATTCAAGAAGAAATCATCGAGTTCATAATAATTCAAGCACTTACTTGTGCATAATTACTTCCCTTCTTTATATCTAGTTTTATGATAGCTACATCAATGAAAGCGATTTTTTTTTTTTCACTGTGAGAGTCATTATCACGGCCTTTTCCCACATATCAAAGTTTTTACTATAAACTTGAATTGCAATGACTGTTGCTTCTGAAGATAGTAGGGTTTTGATGCAGAGTAACTCCCAAGCTTGGGCCTACTCTCACTAGTAAGGGTCATGAACTAAGTTGGCCCAATATCGACCCTAGGTCAAGGACTATGTCCTCCTAGGTCAATGTTGACTTAGGGCCTTTAAGAAGATCCTCGTAAGGTTAGAAAAGGTGGTTGCACCAATAATAGCTCTAAATAAGGAGTTAACCACTTAATCCTCCCAAAACCACATCATTAGCTCATTTTCAGTTTTTGGTAGAATACTTTGCTTCATTTCTAGCTCCAATTTAGCCAGTCAAATGAGCTCATTATTATGGAAAGCCTCGAATGTCTATTTTCTAACAAGCCTTCAATTGCACTCCAAATCTAAGTATCGAGGAAGTTATAGGCCAAATACAGAGAAAGGTTTAGTCCAAGATTGGAAAATGCATAGTTCTAATTATGGGCTTAGTTGAAGGGGTTACAACTGTATTTTTGGAGATTAATCAACATGGAATGATTCTTCATACACAAGGGAAGAGTCGACAAGTGGCATCACCTCATTTAGAGGAGTAGAGCATACTTAAGGCTCCCTAGAAGATAGAGGATGAATCATGAACAATACGGCTCATAGCTATTGTAATTATCTTAAGGATCTTGATTTATTTTCCTAGGATATGTTATAAGCCTCATATTGATCCATGTGCCCCACTAAACAACTAATTCCCCCTCTCACTGGACATTTATAGACCCAATTATCTCCATGAAAAATAAGATTTGATGTATGATATGAGAGCTTGAAGCTTGGTTTTCCTCAAAATCTCAAATTTTTTATCTCTCTTAGGAGATTAGTGATTTGAGTCTTTCCTTTAATCTAATCCTTAGTCCTAAGGCTTTAGAAGGTTAAAGGGTGGGTTAGATTATCTACTTACTACCTATTACAAGTGTTGAATCTACTCTATTAGAGGCCTTCTTTATTCAAGAATATTCTCTCTGTCTCTCTCTGTCTCTCTCTCTCTCTCTCTTGGTTCATCTTTGTAGGGATTGGTCTTCAACATCCATTTGGCTCATCTACATGCATTTTATACCTTTATTTAGACAAATGAAATTCACCATGCATCATTTGGTATTAGAGCACAATTATCCTATCTATTAGTAAGCATCCATTTCAACCATCCTTATGTTAGAATTGCTTAAAGTTCCCCCATTTTTGTACTATTTTATCACTAGTTCTTCCTCTTTAAATCTCTTATCTAGTCCACAAAGAACACAATTATAGCCCAAACACAAACTCTAACCTAAACACATCCCTGAAACTCCACAAATATGCCATAAACACGAAATCAAAAATTAGGCATTACCACGCCACTTGGCACGTAAAATCCTGCACTTCGAAAATTTGACCTAAAGATTTGGCACAGCCTCCCTGTCCTACCTGGCATGACCGTGCCCCCTTCCTGCACTCTTAAATCCTATTTTTGAGATTTGGCACGATCCCCTATGCCATAGAGTATGACAGTTCCCTTTTCACTGTTTTCGTGCGCATGCTCCTTCAGTATGCTTGTGCCTCCCTTGCTTTTCCCCTCCTTTTTGCTCTTTTCACCTTTCTATCAACCATGACCAGTGACGGCAATCCTTCTTACTCCTCGAATATTCTTCTTGAGCAAGTCCATGCGATAAGTAAGGCCCTTATACAGCTTCAAGAGCAAATGAGGAAACTCACTCAAGAGGTTGCACAAGTAAAGGACTCCACCCACAAAACCCTTATCAATGAGGCTACGTTGCTCACCCTACTGACATCGAATACTCTTGGCTCCATGAAGACTTTGACGATGAGGAAGAAAGACCAAGAAGACTAAGGCTTCGAAGGGATGATCTTCAGGATCTCAAAGTTGAGGCTCCGAAATTTGATGGCAATCTTAACCCAGAGAACTATCTTGATTGGGTTCAAGCCTTGAAGAGGATCTTTGAACTCAAAGATTATAATGATGAGAAGGCCTTCAAGTTGTCCTTTCTTAAGATGAAGGCGTATGCTTCATTATAATATAAACATTTGAAGAAGAGTAGAGCTAGAGAAGCCAAATCCAAAATCAAGTCTTGGTCCATGCTCAAGCAGCACATGAATAAGAGATTTCTACCTCTTTCTTAAAAACAAAAACTCTACCTCAAGAACATCTCTCTCAACCAAAAGAATTTAAAGGTAGAAGAGTACATTAGGGAGTTTGAACAACTCCAAATGTGGGTTGGCTTGGATGAAGAACTTAAACTCAAGATGGCAATGTTCATTAAAGGATTATCTTCTAGCATTGCTAACAAGATGGATCTACAACCTTACTTATCTTTTGATGATGCGTGCCACCTAGCTATCAAGGTTGAGAAGCAACTTAAGGGTCAAAAATCCTTTCAAACTGCTTCCTTTTTTCGTCCTTCGAGTACCCCCACGGGTTACTTTACCCCCAACAAAATTATCACTGCCCTTACACCCGTCAAAACTCTTGACAAGGGTAAAGGCGTTGCTAGTGAACCACCAAAGATATTGGAGGATAAAAAGTGTTTCAAATGTCATTGTTATGGACACTTCCAAGTGGATTGTCCTAACCCAAGGACTCTCACCATTAGAGAGGTGGAAGAAATTCAAGCTATTGAAGAAGCTGCTAGTGAAGAGGACGTAGATGATGAGGATCAAATTTTGTTCACTCTGGATGTCGGTGGACTCTTGGTGATTCAGAGAGCACTCCATGTCCAAGAGGCTCCTTGTGAGCCAAGCTAAAGAGAGCAAACTTTTCGTACCTGATGCACTATCAGAGGCAAGGTGTTTTGGTGCATCATAGATAGGAGAAGTTGCACCAATGTAGCTTCCACAACACTCATGGACAAACTTCAATTACCCACCAAGGTACATTCCACCCCTTATTCTCTCTAATAGCTCAAACACAGAAGCGAGGTAACCGTTTTTAAGTAAGCACTTATTGCATTTTTGCTTGGTCCATATTGTAGTGAAGTACTATGTGATGTTCTTTTCATAGATGCATGTCATTTGTTGCTTTGTAGACTATGGTTATTTGACAATCACGTGATTCATGATGGACATACCAATACTTATACATTCAAGTGCATGGGTTATAATCTTACTTTGAGACTGCTATCTCTACCTAAACTCCTTAAATCTAAGCTAGGAAAGGGAAGTGAGAAAAGCCTATTTATAAGTGAAACATGCGCAGAGAGAGCCATTAGGACGAGCAAGCCTTGATTTATCTTACTTATAGTAGGATCAAACACAAGCTAAGGAGTGAAACCCATGCATCCTTTAGCTCAATCACTCTTGAAAGAGTTTGATGATGTATTCCCAAGGATTTACCCTCAGGCTCTCTCCTTTAAAAAGAAAATGAGTACCAAATTGATCTCCTACTGCGCGCTCCCTTGCCAAATGAGCCAGCATATAGGTGCAATCCTAATGAGTCGAAAGAGCTTCAATGACAAAGGCAAGAGTTAATTGATCATGGCTACATTTGGGAAAGGTTGAGTCTATGTTCGATCCCCGGCCTTTTCGTATTTAAGAAGGATGTTACTTGGCATAGGTGTATTGATTTTAGGGTTATAAATAACATCACCATCAAGTATCGATTCCCTATTCCTCGATTAGATGATATGCTTCATACATTGTATGGGTCCAAGATATTTTCCAAAATTGACCTCCATAGTGGCTATCACCAAATTAGAATGAAAGAAGGAGATGAGCAGAAAACTGCCTTTAAGACCAAGTATAAGTTGTATGAGTGGCTTCTGATGTCATTTGGTCTATCTAATGCTGCTAACACTTTCATGAGGCTCATGAATATGATCTTGAGACCATTCATTGGGAAGTTTGTTATGAAGTATTTTGATGACAATTTGGTGTATAGTCATGATGAAATGTCTCATGTTGAGCATCTTTGTCATGTGTTTTAAGTATTGCGACAACAAAAGTTATATGCCAAACTTGAGAAGTGTGAACTATTCACTCCTCAATTTGTCTTTCTCGGCTATGTTGTATCTCATGAGGGAATTCAAGTTGATTAATCTAAAGTTGAGGCTATCAAGAGTTGGCATACTCCTATCTCCATTAGGAAGTGCGAAGCTTCCATGAGTTGACCTCTTTCTACCACTGGTTCTTCAAAGACTTTAGCTCCATTATGGATCCCTTGACCGAATGCATGAAAAAAGAAAGCTTTGATTGGACAAACACTGCCCAAAGGGCCTTTAAACCCATTAAGGATAGGCTTGGTTCCACTCCTATCTCAGCTTTTCCCAACTTCAACATTCCATTTGAAGTCGAATGTGATGCTAGTGACATTGAGATTGGTGCGGTTGTCACTCAAGCTAAGCGCCCTCTAGCTTTCTTTAGCGAGAAGTTGAATGGTTCGAGGCTCAACTACTCCACTTATGACAAGGAATTCTATGCCATTGGTAGGGCTTTGGAACATTGGAGTCATTACCTTATGCCCAAGCCATTTGTGCTCCATTAGGATTGCAAGGCATTGCCCTACATCAATGGTCAACATAAGTTGAACTCAAGACATGCTAAATGGGTTAAGTTCCTTCAATATTTCACCTTTTCTTGTAAGCATAAGAGTGGAAAAGAGAATCTTGCAGTCGATGCCTTATCAAGGGGATATGATCTCCTTTCGGTCCTTGAAGCTAAGGTTCTTAGATTTCATTCCATCAAAACTCTATACCATGACGATAAAGTACTTCAAGGAAGTGTTAGAGAATCCTTCTAACTTTGGCTCTTTCACTCTAAAAGATGGTTTCCTCCTCAAAGGAAACAAACTTTGCACCGCTAAAAGTCCTTTAATGGAATCGATTGTCAAGGACGCTCAGGAGGAGCCTTAGCCAATCATTTTGGCATTAACAAGACTCTTGAGATACTCAACTATCATTTTTATTAGCCCCAGGTGGGTGGGGATGTTCATAAGGTGATCTCAAGATGCAATATTTATCACATGGCTAAGAGTAATTTCCGTCAAGGTCTTTACACTCCTCTTTCAGTCCCCTCAAGGTCTTAGGATGACATTAGCATGGACTTCATTGTGGGCCTTCCAAGAACCCCTGGGGAAAAGCTATCATAGTAGTGGTGGATCGATTCTCCAAGATGACTTACTTAATTATATGCCATAAATGTGGTGATGCTACCTACATTGTGGACCTCCTCTTTCAAGAAATTATGAGGCTCCATGGTATTCTAAGAACTGTCATGTCGGATAAGGATGCCAAATCTCTAGCTCACTTTTGAAGATCCCTACAAAGGCTCGTGGGGACTAAGTTCCTCTTTAGCACTACTTACCATCCTCAAACGGAATGGACAAACAGAGGTGACAAATAGAACTCTCACAACCTTGCTAAGGGGTATGGTGAGTAAGAGTTTGAGGGATTGGGATGTCAAGCTTGCTCATGCCGAATTCGCCTACAATAGGGCTCCTTCCTATACTACCTCTCACTTTCCCTTTGAAGTGTGATATGGTCTTAACTCCCTTACTCCCATTGATCTTATACCTATTCCTCAAGAACCAAGGGTGAGTTTTAAGGCCGAAGCAAGAGCTAAAGAAATGAAGAAGCTACATGAGCAAGTGAGGGTACAAATTGAAAATTTGAATAAGCAATACAAGCAAAAGGCCAACAAGAACCGACCACACCTTGAGTTCAAATCGAGTAATCTTATATGATTACATTTGAGGGAGGAAAGGTTCCCCTCAAGAAGGAAGAACAAGCTCATGGCTAGAGCAATCAGTCCATACGAGGTGGTATAAAAAGGTGGGAGAGAATACATACAAGATTGAACTTTCGAGAGATATGCAAGTATCCGCTACCTTTAATGTTGGGGATCTTACTCCTTACCTTAAAGACAATGAAAGACATGATGAAAATTTTAGGACAACTCCTCTTCAAGTGGGAGGGCTTGATATGGAGCAACTACCGAGCTTGGGCCTACTCTCATTAGTGAGGGTCATGAACTAAGTTGGCCCAATATCTTAGGTCAAGGATTGGGTCCACCTAGGTCAATATTGACTTGGAGCCCTTAAGAAGGTCCAAGTAAGGCTAGGAAAGATGGTTGGGCCAATAGTAGCCTAAATAAGGAGCCAACCACTTAATCCTCCCAAAACCACCTTATTAGCTCATTTTCAGTTTCTGGGTAGAGTACTTTGCTTAATTTCTAGCTCACATTTAACAAGGCAAATGAGCTCTAATTTCTATAAATTATATACTAATGAAAGCTTAAATATGTCTACTTGCTAATAAGTCTTCAATCGCACTCAAACTCCAAGTATTGAGGAAGTTATGGGATAAATACCAAAAAATAGCTCCCAGGTGCATACTATTTTATGAAATCTATTTTTAGAGCCCTGTGTTCTCAAAATAGATTATCAAGTCCCTTTTTTTGTGGAAACTATTTTAAGGGCTTCATTTACTGTAACAGCCCACGACCACCCGCCATCGAGGTATTGTCCGCTTTGGGCAGGCGGGACGCTACCACCATCCCTGCCCTCACGGTTTTGTCCTCTTAGGGCAGGCGGGACGCTACCACCATCCCTGCCCTCAAAAGGCGCCTCGATGGGTTGAGGTTTCCCCACGCTTATAAGGCGTGGTTCGTTCTCCTCAACTCCCGATGTGGGATACCTTCATCCACCCCCCTCTCAGGGGCCCAGCGTCCTCGCTGGCACATCGGGTCGGGTCCATAGCTCTGATACCATTGTAACAGCCCACGACCACCCGCCATCGAGGTATTGTCCGCTTTGGGCAGGCGGGACGCTACCACCATCCCTGCCCTCACGGTTTTGTCCTCTTAGGGCAGGCGGGACGCTACCACCATCCCTGCCCTCAAAAGGCGCCTCGATGGGTTGAGGTTTCCCCACGCTTATAAGGCGTGGTTCGTTCTCCTCAACTCCCGATGTGGGATACCTTCATCCCCAATGTAACACCCCCGACTACCTTTCAGGAATGTCACACCGCCAGGATCCCCCGAGGGAGACCCCTAAGGCTCTTCTTCTTTTAACTTTCTTCTTAATTGTTTTACCAAACTTTAGCTTAGGTTAGGAAAACCTGGGGCGAAACCGGCAGAGTTCCGTCTGTAATTACAACAATTTCCAAAATTACATTATGAAGTTCAGGGTACCTGTGAACTTTTAAACCAAAATGCAAAATAACTAGGAGTACCAGCGAGTCACACACTCGTGGTGGGGCTTAAGCCCTTTACAAACATTTATTACAAAAGTTTTACATAGGTTCATACTGCCAGAGCCTTTGAGCCACTACATGACCAACGTACGCACTTTCTTAAAACAAAGCATCACTTCAGATGGCTTCACAACTTCACATTATAGATACATCAGCGGAAGCAACTAGCGGTCCATTCATTCTTCACCTGGGGGAAAAAGGGGAGAGGAAATGGAGTGAGCCACCACATGCTCAGTGAGTGTTCCTCCACTCCTTAAAACAAAACCTTTTTCAAGCATTAATACCCATAATATTCACTTATCAAGCAATTAGCTACTACTAACATGGTATTAGGCAACATATTATAGGACACAGGTTGAAGAACATAAATATCGGACAAGTCATGACTTATGTATTCACTCGGCACATTTGAATGTCATTTCACGATTCACTAGCATGACACATATTCTATTTGAAGCCACATTCATCATTTTTAGAGCATTTTCTTTAAATCTGCAATGAAACATTCTTTGAACATTTGAAAGCATTTCATAACCTTGAGGTTCTCAATCTTTTGGAAGAGTTTACATTTCGCATTTGACGTAAAACGGCCCTTGTAAGCATTTCATATTCATTCCATATGGCCTCTTTGGCCCGTAAAACATTCTTTTTCTTTAAACATATATAAAATGGCAAAGGCCAATTGCTTTTCTTATCTTGGTAGGAAAGTACTTCTGGCATAAGATCATTACAGGGTGCTGATTGGGTGAGAACTAAGCTCGACCCCATAGTGAGACCTAACGCTCACGCTAAAGCTCTTACTCCCGGGATGGCTACATATAACATATTGGACCATTACATTAGCCCTCGTCAGGGCCTCTAGGGTTTATCCGGACTTATCCCCTAGGTTAACATACATCATATCATATTGTCCGCAGCACATTATCTTAGCCACTTAAAGCGTATCGACCATAACGGCTAGTAGTTTTCCGTTTCAAACAATAAAATCGTTCAACGTATAATTCCCATCTCCCTTTTGTCAAAACGTTTTAGGGATTCCTCCCAAATACTATTTGAATAGCTAAAATAGGCCATAGCTCGTTACTAGACATGGCTATTGTTCATTTAAAACATATGAAAAGTCATTAGTCAAAACATCCCCCTTCCATACACATGTTACATTTTAAATATACAAGGAAAGGGAAACACACACATCACATTTAAACACTTCGTAATTATTTCAACACAATGAGCCACACATGGCCTCGCAATCCACACGATTGCGGTAATTTCATAACCCGAACTCCCTCCTCACAAGCACCGTACCACAAAGACCTCGAACCACTCATAGTTCTTCCTCGAACCATCCAACTACCATCTCGGTTTTAATTTCATAATCTAGCAACCTAGTCAATGCGAGATACTGAAAGGTAATGCATAGCTTACGTGCTTACCGTTGCTGAACTTACCACTTTAAGCATTAACGATCAATCGAGTGCTGCAACCAACGAATACATCCAACCACACATGTATGTATATATATATATATATATATATATATATATATATATATATATATATATATATATATATATATATATATATATATATATATATATATATATATATATATACAATCTAGAGAAAGCATTCATATGGTTATACATGTATACGTTAAATCTAAACTTTCATGATTCGTTTCAACTAACCCCTTTTCTTGGTATGATTTAACTATATGAAATCGCATTATTGCCTAACATACATGGTTCGTCGAATTAAAGTCACATGCGTGAGATAATTAGTTTGATTCGATTCGAGGCTAAAGGTATTTAATTCACTTCGAGGTAAAATCTCAAACATTTAGCGGTTACAGGCATTCGAATTAACGCTAAAAGCATGTAATTCATTTCGAATGATAAACTTAGTAATTACATTTATTCGAATCAACACTAAAGGCATGAAACTCACTTTGATTTCTAATTTCAGGCACTCGAAGGTTGCATGCATGAATTAACTCAATTAAACAAACATCGCTTCAAATGCTAACATGTTAATTCGGAAATGCTTTTTCGGCATAAATTAACTTAGTTAAACACCATCGTTTTAGGCCTGAAAATCGTTTAATTTAAGGCACTCTTCGGACAGCTTCAGCATGCATAATTCCACCTTAGTTTCAACTGTTTTTAGGCATGCATGACAGGCATAAAACTCAGCAATTTCCCATTGCATTCTAACAGTTTTACACATACAGATTTAGGCTAAAACTATGTCAGACAGGCATGAAAAACAGCAAGGGATAGGCGCATGTATAAGGTGTAATTTGTCAGTATACATATTCACATAATTTGAGTGTAAATTCAACCTAACATAACATGCATTTATCCTCAATACACATCCCATGGAATGAGCCTAAACTACACTGACATGCAATAGCCTCCAGGCTAAACATTCTTGAATCATAATATCAGTTCAGGAGAGCAAGAATACTCACTCGAATTAGCTTAATTTCGGCTCTAAACAGTAAACCACCAAGATTCCACGCTGCTAGACTCGAACCCAAGCCCCGACAGTAGCGAATCCAAGCCCTAGCCCACTATTTGGTGTCACTTGTGACTGATTGAGGCTTGAATTCGTTCGAATTTATAGGGGAGGCTGAAAGGAAGGCGGGCTGCCGGTTAACGGCAACTGGGCGGCCGGTTCTGGCGAAGAAGACGCGTGGGTAAATGGCCGTGCGAAGTGGACGAGATTCGTTGGAGGATTGGGTGGCTGGGACGCGTGGTTGAGGGGACCAGGCGGTTCCTCCTCTCGCCGGCGACACGTGAAGGCCGGTGGTGTCACCAGGCGGCGACCGGTGACCGGCGAGAGCGAGGGAGAGAGAGAGCGTGGCAGAGAGAGAGAGAGAGAGAGGGAGAGCGTGCGGTGAGAGAGAGGGGGGGTCGGGGTCTCCCGACTTCGGTCCCCCTTTCAACCTCTCTTTTTTTTTTTTTTTTGTGACTCAATAACATCATTCAACTGAATCCCGATCCCGTACCTGCTAAAGACTAGGCTAAATCTGAATCGAAACGACCCGCAATTAACATTTCAGTTTAAACTTTGGGATTCAACTAAGTAAAACGAAAAACGATTTTAAAAACTCGATTTAGCATTGCTTCAATAATTTTATAAATAAGTAACATCGAGGATAACATTAATCAAATAATCGTTCTTTTTAATGAAATTATCCGTTAAAACTCACATAGTCGGTTTAATATTTTAGCCGAGCTATAACTCAAATGCAACCGGTAAATTTAGCAACTGAAGCAGTTAGTCAGCAGTAGAATGAAAGCGTGGCCCTTACACTCTTCCCCCCTTAAAAGAATTTCGTCCTCGAAATTTGCTCACCTGATGAGAATAATGCGGGATATTTTTCACGCATTTCGCTTTCCAATTCCCAAGTTGCTTCTGCCACCTTATGATGTTTCCATAACACCTTTACATAGGGAATGCTCCTATTTCTGAGCTTCCTTTCTGTCCTTTCCAAAATCCGAACGGGCTCTTCCACGTAAGTAAGACTTTCCTTGACTTGTAAGGGCTCATATAGAATGACATGATCCGGATCCGAGACATATTTCCGAAGATTGGATACGTGAAATACATCGTGGATGCCTTGCAATGAGGGCGGTAAGGCCAATCGGTATGCAACCGATCCTACTTTCTGCAAAATTTCGAATGGCCCGATGAATCTTGGGCTGAGTTTTCCTTTTTGTCCAAACCTTATGCTTCCTTTAAGTGGAGATACTCTGAGTAACACATGGTCTCCAACTTCGAATTCTAATGGCCTTCTCCTATTGTCCGCGTAGCTCTTTTGTCTACTTTGTGCAGCTTGTAACCTCTTGCGGATTGTCCTAATTGTTTCGATCGTTTGATCGATTAGGTCAACTTTGGACGATTCCCTTTCCCCTACTTCATTCCAACAAATTGGAGTTCTGCAATGCCTACCATATAATGCCTCGAAAGGAGCCATGCCTATACTGGCATGGTGACTATTATTGTACGCAAATTCAACCAGAGGCAGGTTATGATCCCAAGTTCCTACCATATAATGCCTCGAAAGCGAAATGCGTGAAAAATATCCCGCATTATTCTCATCAGGTGAGCAAATTTCGAGGACGAAATTCTTTTAAGGGGGGAAGAGTGTAAGGGCCACGCTTTCATTCTACTGCTGACTAACTGCTTCAGTTGCTAAATTTACCGGTTGTATTTGAGTTATAGCTCGGCTAAAATATTAAACCGACTATGTGAGTTTTAACGGATAATTTCATTAAAAAGAACGATTATTTGATTAATGTTATCCTCGACGTTACTTATTTATAAAATTATTGAAGCAACGCTAAATCGAGTTTTTAAAATCGTTTTTCGTTTTACTTAGTTGAATCCCAAAGTTTAAACTGAAATGTTAATTGCAGGTCATTTCGATTCAGATTTAGCCTAGTCTTTAGCAGGTACGGGATCGGGATTCAGTTGAATGATGTTATTGAGTCACAAAAAAAAAAGAGAGGTTGAAAGGGGGACCGAAGTCGGGAGACCCCGACCCCCCCTCTCTCCCACCGCACGCTCTCCCTCTCTCTCTCTCTCTGCCACGCTCTCTCTCTCCCTCGCTCTCGCCGGTCACCGGTCGCCGCCTGGTGACACCACCGGCCTTCACGTGTCGCCAGCGAGAGGAGGAACCGCCTGGTCCCCTCAACCACGCGTCCCAGCCACCCAATCCTCCAACGAATCTCGTCCACTTCGCACGGCCATTTACCCACGCGTCTCCTTCGCCAGAACCGGCCGCCCAGTTGCCGTTAACCAGCGGCCCGCCTTCCTTTCAGCCTCCCCTATAAATTCGAACGAATTCAAGCCTCAATCAGTCACAAGTGACACCAAATCGTGGGCTAGGGCTTGGATTTGCTACTGTTGGGGCTTGGGTTCGAGTCTAGCAGCGTGGAATCTGGTGGTTTACTATTCAGAGCCGAAATTAAGCTAATTCGAGTGAGTATTCTTGCTCTCCTGAACTGATATTATAATTCAAGAATGTTTAGCCTGGAGGCTATTGCATGTCAGTGTAGTTTAGGCTAATTCCATGGGATGTGTATTGAGGATAAATGCATGTTATGTTAGGTTGAATTTACACTCAAATTATGTGAATATGTATACTGACAGATTACACCTTATACATGCGCCTATCCCTTGCTGTTTTTCATGCCTGTCTGACATAGTTTTAGCCTAAATCTGTATGTATAAAACTGTTAGAATGCAATGGGAAATTGCTGAGTTTTATGCCTGTCATGCATGCCTAAAAACAGTTGAAACTAAGGTGGAATTATGCATGCTGAAGCTGTCCGAAGAGTGCCTTAAATTAAACGATTTTCAGGCCTGTCATCGTGTTTAACTAAGTTAATTTATGCCGAAAAAGCATTTCTGAATTAACATTTTAGCATTTGAAGCGATGTTTGTTTAATTGAGTTAATTCATGCATGCAACCTTCGAGTGCCTGAAATTAGAAATCAAAGTGAGTTTCATGCCTTTAGTGTTGATTCGAATAAATGTAATTACTAAGTTTATCATTCGAAATGAATTACATGCTTTTAGCGTTAATTCGAATGCCTGTAACCTCTAAATGTTTGAGATTTTACCTCGAAGTGAATTAAATACCTTTAGCCTCGAATCGAATCAAACTAATTATCTCACGCATGTGACTTTAATTCGACGAACCATGTATGTTAGGCATTAATGCGATTTCATATAGTTAAATCATACCAAGAAAAGGGGTTAGTTGAAACGAATCATGAAAGTTTAGATTTAACGTATACATGTATAACCATATGAATGCTTTCTCGAGATTGTATATATATATATATATATATATATATATATATATATATATATATATACATACATGTGTGGTTGGATGTATTCGTTGGTTGCAGCACTCGATTGATCGTTAATGCTTAAAGTGGTAAGTTCAGCAACGGTAAGCACGTAAGCTATGCATTACCTTTTAGTATCTCGCATTGACTAGGTTGCTAGATTATGAAATTAAAACCGAGATGATAGTTGGATGGTTCGAGGAAGAACTATGAGTGGTTCGAGGTCTTTGTGGTACGGTACTTGTGAGGAGGGAGTTCGGGTTATGAAATTACCGCAATCGTGTGGATTGCGAGGCCATGTGTGGCTCATTGTGTTGAAATGATTACGAAGTGTTTAAATGTGATGTGTGTGTTTCCCTTTCCTTGTATATTTAAAATGTAACATGTGTATGGAAGGGGGATGTTTTGACTAATGACTTTTCATGTGTTTTAAATGAACAATAGCCATGTCTAGTAACGAGCTATGGCCTATTTTAGCTATTCAAATAGTGTTTGGGAGGAATCCCTAAAACGTTTTTAACAAAAGGGAGATGGGAATTATACGTTGAATGATTTTATTGTTTGAAACGGAAAACTACTAGCCGTTATGGCCGATACGCTTTAAGTGGCTAAGATAATGTGCTGCGGACAATATGATATGATGTATGTTAACCTAGGGGATAAGTCCGGATAAACCCTAGAGGCCCTGACGAGGGCTAATGTAATGGTCCGATATGTTATATGTAGCCATCCCGGGAGTAAGAGCTTAAGCGTGAGCGTTAGGTCTCACTATGGGGTCGAGAATAGTTCTCACCCAATCAGCACCCTGTAATGATCTTATGCCAGAAGTATTTTCCTACCAAGATAAGAAAAGCAATTGGCCTTTGCCATTTTATATATGTTTAAAGAAAAAGAATGTTTTACGGGCCAAAGAGGCCATATGGAATGAATATGAAATGCTTACAAGGGCCGTTTTACGTCAAATGCGAAATGTAAACTCTTCCAAAAGGTTGAGAACCTCAAGGTTATGAAATGCTTTCAAATGTTCAAAGGATGTTTCATTGCAGATTTAAAGAAAATGCTCTTAAAAATGATGAATGTGGCTTCAAATAGAATATGTGTCATGCTAGTGAATCGTGAAATGACATTCAAATGTGCCTAGTGAATACATAAGTCATGACTTGTCCGATATTTATGTTCTTCAACCTGTGTCCTATAATATGTTACCTAATACCATGTTAGTAGTAGCTAATTGCTTGATAAGTGAATATTATAGGTATTAATGCTTGAAAAAGGTTTTGTTTTAAGGAGTGGAGGAACACTCACTGAGCATGTGGTGGCTCACTCCATTTCCTCTCCCCTTTTTCCCCCAGGTGAAGAATGAATGGACCGCTAGTTGCTTCCGCTGATGTATCTATAATGTGAACTTGTGAAGCCATCTGAAGTGATGCTTTGTTTTAAGCAAGTGCGTACGTTGGTCATGTAGTGGCTCAAAGGCTCTGGCAGTATGAACCTATGTAAAACTTTTGTAATAAATGTTTGTAAAGGGCTTAAGCCCCACCACGAGTGTGTGACTCGCTGGTACTCCTAGTTATTTTGCATTTTGGTTTAAAAGTTCACAGGTACCCTGAACTTCATAATGTAATTTTGGAAATTGTTGTAATTACAGACGGAACTCTGCCGGTTTCGTCCCAGGTTTTCCTAACCTAAGCTAAAGTTTGGTAAAAATTAAGAAGAAAGTTAAAAGAAGAAGAGCCTTAGGGGTCTCCCTCGGGGGATCCTGGCGGTGTGACATTCCTGAAAGGTAGTCGGGGGTGTTACATTCGGTGGTATCAGAGCCATAGGTTGCATATGCATATAGATGTGACCTTAGGAGTGTCAATTTGTGAAATTATGTGCCTTAAAGTGTTTACTTGAGCTTACTACGTGCTTACTTGCTTACTTGAGGACACGAACTAGAACATGGTTTAGGACTCCCATTCAAATGCGTGCTTCTTAGTTCATGTCTAATCTCGTGTGGTCGTGTAGGATGCCGTTTAGCATTGATGATTTCGAGTACCTCCCATTCTGGCTGGCTGCGTGGAATGCGGTTTTCTTTTGGGAAGCAATGATTAGGAGTAACCAGTGGGGACCCTTACGGGTCACCCAAAACCACTGGACTTACAAGTTCATCCGAACGATGTCGTGCACGGGAAGATGGGGCGAGGTCACCTCAATCCTCCGTCTATTTCATGTATGCAGGGGAGCTTATACTCCGTTTACTTTCCGGGGATTAGTGGATTTCCTGATGTTAGCAGAAGGACGGGTGGATTCCTTAGGAAGTACCCCCTTGGGAAGGAGCGATGTTGCCATGCAAATGATCAATACGGCTCTAATTGCTCCTGCTGCTACCCAACAACTACCAATCACAATAGTAGAGAGAAATCAGATTGAACATCGTCAAATGAGACTTCTGTTCGCAGAAAACCCTCAGGCAAGACGATACAAGCGAGTAGCCGCTCTATGGGCACGTTGGATAGATTCCTTTGGTGCACAATACCCCCGGGGCTGGCAAGCCACGATGCTCAGAATGAGAGAACTGGTGGATGGAGCACCTGATGTGGAGTACTCCCCACCATTTGTATTATGGGACCTACTAGCCCCAGTTGAGTCTGAGGGCTTGAATGATCCAGCAGTAGATGATCCCCCTGAGGAGGGTTCCTCAGGTGGTAATTAGGGTAGTATTAGGGGCTGTATAGCCTGGAGTCGCCAATGTGTGCATTATATTTAAATAAAACTTAGTTAATGTGCATTCGAAAATGAATAAACAGGGGTGATACCCGATATTTCGTGATTCGTGAAAGCGCATTTTTGAGAAGTGATTCGTGCGACCAAAATAGGATCGCACGAATACTTAAAGCTCTATATGTCCTGTTTAATGTTGTACTATGTTTTTTTTTTTAATGCTTTTGACAATCTATTTATTTGAATTAAAAAAAAAAAACTAAGCAACTTTGCATAAACGACTGTATAGCCAATGCCTCCACGAAGGGAACAGATGGCGGCACCAACTGCCTTGGAGATGATTTGTCAGTTTAATAAGTTGAGACCACCAAGGTTTAGTGGTGGAACAAATCCTCTTGCCTATGAGGAATGGCTAAGAAGGATGGAGAATTTGTTTGAAGTAATGGACTGCCCCGAAAATTTTAAAGTACGTCTGGTGACCCATCAGTTCGAAAAGGAAGCAGAATTCTGGTGGGGCACTGCCAAACCTCGAGCAGGTGAACCAGCTCTAACTTGGGAACAGCTAAAAACCGTGATGGATGCTCACTATTACCCACGAGATGTAAAGAGGGCCAAGGAACAAGAGTTTCTACGGTTGAAACAAGGCCAAATGAGTGTGGTAGAATACGCGGCGAAGTTTAACGAGCTTAGTCGCTTTGCGCCTAATCAAGTCGCAACTGAAGAAATGAAGATGGACCACTTCGAGCAAGGCCTTAAAGGACCCATTAAGCGGATGATAGCTGGGCATGTTTTCACCAGCTTCCAGGAGATGTACCAAAGGGCGGTGAAGATAGCCCGAGTCATAGCTGAAACCGAAGAGGAAAGTCGGCAGATTGGCCCAGCAAAAAGAAAGTTTAATCAAGGAGGGTCCAGTACCCAGGGAAGCAATAAGATCAGCAACTTCGACAACCGGGGAAAAGGAAAACAAGTTGTACCAAGGCAGGCACTGGAACCCTGCAACCAATGTGGGCGTATGCACTCTGGTCGGTGCCGATATGGCACACAAGAATGCTATGGGTGTGGGTCTACGGACCACAAAATTGCAAATTGCCCCAAAAAGGCGTGGAATCGGCAGAATAGTACACAAGGTTCAGGCACGGGGGCTAATCCAGTTCCACAAAGAGGCCGACCTCCTGTGAATACAACTTCAGAAGGCAAACGAGGTGGAAAAAGGCCGCAAGCAGGTGGCCGGGTGTTTAGCTTGGAAGGAGGTGAGGCGGAGGACCTCACTGCCACCGTATCAGGTACCCTTTTTGTTAAACATCTTTATGCTTATGTTTTATTTGATTCAGGTGCCACGCATTCTTTTGTAAATCCTACCTTTGCAAGGAAACTCGCTAGTAAGCCCAGTGAAATGGATGTACAATTATGTGTGACTACCCCCTTAGGGTCTGCTTACTATACCGACCTTGTCTTTAAAGACTGTGCTATTCAATTGGAAGGGAGAACTCTCCCTGTAGACCTAATACAGCTGGATATACAAGGTTGGATGTTATTCTAGGGATGGACTGGTTAATGAGACATAAAGTTACTATGGACTGCGAGAGAAAGCTGGTTACCTTCACGGCCTCCAATGGAGAAAGAGTAACCTTTAAGGGAAGTGGCCACCAAGTAACCGTTCCAACGGTATCTGCTATGCAAGCACTCAAAATGTTGAAGAAAGGATGTCAGGGCTATTGGTGTGCAATTGAGGCCGCAGAACTAAAGGAGTCGGACTTGAGTGAGATTCCGGTAGCGAGGGAATTTCCACAGGTGTTTCGAGAGGTACCGGGGCTACCACCCGACAGAGAAATCGAATTCACCATTGAACTAGTACCTGGAACTGCTCCAATATCCAAGGCACCTTATCGAATGGCACCTGTGGAATTGGCAGAGTTGAAAACTCAGTTGCAAGAGTTACTAGATAAGGGGTTAATTCAGCCTAGTGTTTCACCTTGGGGAGCACCTGTACTATTTGTGAAGAAGAAAGATGGGAGTTTGAGGTTATGTATTGACTATCGAGAACTAAATAAGGTAACGGTCAAGAATAAATACCCACTTCCTCGAATTGATGACCTGTTTGATCAACTGGCTGGTGCTTCGGTGTTCTCAAAGATTGATTTGAGATCGGGGTACCATCAATTGAAGATCAAGAAGGGGGACGTGCCTAAAACCGCTTTTCGCACTCGATATGGCCATTACGAGTTCTTGGTGTTACCCATTCGGACTAACGAACGCTCCTGCCTTCTTTATGGACTTGATGAACAGAGTCCTTAAGCCCTTCCTAGATAAATTTGTAGTGGTGTTCATCGATGATATCTTGGTATACTCCAAGACCAGGGAAGAGCATGCGAACCCCTTGCGGATGGTGCTGAAAATCCTAAGGAGCACGAGTTATATGCCAAACTTAAAAAGTATGAGTTCTGGTTAGAAAGGGTGCAATTTCTGGGACACATAGTGACCAAAGATGGCATCTCGGTGGACCCGGCAAAGGTAGAGGCCATTGTAAACTGGCCAAGACCAACGAACGTCTCCGAAGTGCGAAGCTTCTTAGGTATAGCGGGCTACTATCGAAGGTTTGTAGAAGGATTTTCAAAACTAGCCTTACCTATTACCCAACTACTTCGGAAGACCACTAAATTTGAATGGATCCCGGAGTGTGAAGATAGTTTTCAGGAGTTAAAGAAACGTTTGGTATCTGCACCAATATTGGCAATACCCGAAGGCAATGAAGGATTTGTAATCTACAGTGATGCGTCCAAGAAGGGACTGGGTTGTGTATTAATGCAGAAAGACAGAGTTATTGCTTATGCCTCTCGCCAATTGAAGCCCTATGAAGAGAATTAACCAACACATGACCTAGAATTGGCCGCGGTGGTATTTGCCTTAAAAATCTGGAGACATTATCTCTATGGAGTAAGGTGTGAAGTATACACTGACCACAAGAGCTTGAAATACATCTTTACTCAAAAAGAGTTAAACATGAGACAAAGAAGATGGCTAGAACTCCTTAAGGATTATGATATGGAGATCAAATATCATCCTGGAAAGGCAAACGTGGTGGCTGACGCACTAAGTAGAAAATCCATGGGGTCTGTAGCCTGTCTACTTACATAAGAAAAGAGACTCCTAAGGGAGCTCGACGTGCTACAAATAGAGGTAGTACTGCGAGGAAATCAAGGCTACTTGACAGCGCTTCAAGTCTCTTCGCCATTGATCGAAACGATCAAACAACAGCAGAAGGATGACCCTGAACTTATGAGGACAAAGAAAGGCATGGAAGAAGGAAAGAATAAGGAATTCTCCATCCGAAATGAGGTACTTTGGTATGGGAATAGACCGTGTGTACCGAACATAACAGCTCTCAAGGAGGAATTGTTAAAGGAGGCGCACAATTCCACACTTGTTGTACACCCTGGGAGTACGAAGATGTACCATGACTTGAAGACCCATTACTGGTGGAATGGCATGAAAAGGGATATCGCAGAGTACGTGGCTCGATGCCTTACGTGCCAACGGGTGAAAACCGAGCATCAGAAACCTGGAGGTTTACTGCAACCTTTGCCAATTCCTGAGTGGAAATGGGAACACATCACCATGGATTTCATGATTGGAATGCCAAAAACCATCAAACAACACGACGGTGTGTGGGTTATAGTTGACAGATTGACCAAGGCTGCACACTTCTTGCCCATCAAGGCCACTTTCACCTCTGAGCAACTAGCTAACCTATACATTAAGGAGATAGTTAGACTGCATGGTGTGCCACTCAGTATTGTGTCAGATCGCGATACCAAGTTTGCATCTCGCTTCTGGCATGGGTTTCAAAGACCAATGGGTACAAAATTACGATTAAGTACGGCCTTCCATCCTCAGACGGACGGTCAATCCGAAAGAACTATTCAAACTCTGGAGGATATGTTGAGAGCCTGTGCCCTCGATTCTGCTGGAACTTGGGATCATAACCTGCCTCTGGTTGAATTTGCGTACAATAATAGTCACCATGCCAGTATAGGCATGGCTCCTTTCGAGGCATTATATGGTAGGCGTTGCAGAACTCCAATTTGTTGGAATGAAGTAGGGGAAAGGGAACCGTCCAAAGTTGACCTAATCGATCAAATGATCGAAACAATTAGGACAATCCGCAAGAGGTTACAAGCTGCACAAAGTAGACAAAAGCGCTACGCGGACAATAGGAGAAGGCCATTAGAATTCGAAGTTGGAGACCATGTGTTACTCAGAGTATCTCCACTTAAAGGAAGCATAAGGTTTGGACAAAAAGGAAAACTCAGCCCAAGATTCATCGGGCCATTCGAAATTTTGCAGAAAGTAGGATCGGTTGCATACCGATTGGCCTTACCGCCCTCATTGCAAGGCATCCACGATGTATTTCACGTATCCAATCTTCGGAAATATGTCTCGGATCCGGATCATGTCATTCTATATGAGCCCTTACAAGTCAAGGAAAGTCTTACTTACGTGGAAGAACCCGTTCGGATTTTGGAAAGGACAGAAGGTATCCCACATCGGGAGTTGAGGAGAACGAACCACGCCTTATAAGCGTGGGGAAACCTCAACCCATCAAGGCGCCTTTTGAGGGCAGGGATGGTGGTAGCGTCCCGCCTGTCCTAAGAGGACAAAACCGTGAGGGCAGGGATGGTGGTAGCGTCCCGCCTGCCCAAAGCGGACAATACCTCGATGGCGGGTGGTCGTGGGCTGTTACAATGGTATCAGAGCCATGGACCCGACCCGATGTGCCAGCGAGGACGCTGGGCCCCTGAGGGGGGTGGATGAAGGTATCCCACATCGGGAGTTGAGGAGAACGAACCACGCCTTATAAGCGTGGGGAAACCTCAACCCATCGAGGCGCCTTTTGAGGGCAGGGATGGTGGTAGCGTCCCGCCTGCCCTAAGAGGACAAAACCGTGAGGGCAGGGATGGTGGTAGCGTCCCGCCTGCCCAAAGCGGACAATACCTCGATGGCGAGTGGTCGTGGGCTGTTACATTTACTCTTTGCGTTTTCTTTTTAGACCTTAAACTTTTCATATTTGCATTTTAGCTCAAATTCTTAACAACTTACTTTCAAAAAATTTAAAATTGTGTTCATGGTATTTTGCCCATTAGTAGAACTCAACATCCTCTTTCATCTAGTGTCAGAGCCACGTAACCAAAAATAATTAAGATAACTATGCTAATTAATGACTGATTAAGTTAATTAAATGTGATTAATGCTTGAATCATCACCTACTTGCTGTGGTGCTAATTATTCCGATATTGTCCACTCACCATAAGGTAATATCTCATTAGCAACTCAATTAAACTATATCACTGATATAGTTTTAGAATTAAAAGTAGAATTAGCTAATATTAAGACTGAGCTCATGGAGCTTAATAACCAGTTAACTGTAGTCCATCTTTCTCCTATTAACAAAGTTAGGCATAGCGAAAAAGTTACTCCCAGTATTAGTCCTCCTTTTCAGTATAAATATCATTTTCAAAACCTAAAAACAAAATTCAATTTCCTTTGCACGAGATAAAAATCCAAAAAGAAGTAGGAGAAAAATCGGGTGAAAAAACGACTAAAAAGAAGGAAAAAGAAGGTGGAGTATGAACAATATTCTCTTGAAGAGCTATAAAAAATGTTTGAGGAAGAGCAAAATCCAGAAGAATTAAACAAAATCATGAGCGCCATTAGCGATAAACATGATGTTTTATCTGATGACAATGAAAAAACTAATAATATCCAATTAGAAGAAGAAATATATCAACAAATGAACCTAATTGAATTAGAAGATCTCAATATATTACCATTAGAAGAAATTAGGAGAAAACTGGATACAAAATATGGTAAGATGACTATGAAGATGAGATCAATGAGATTGGAGAAGAGATTGACTTATATAAAATAGAGACCAATCTAGTTAATGTTGTTCCTAAGCCTGAAGAGTTTGGTGAACCTTCTAGAAGAAATACTCATTTCTTAAGATCTAGGCACGTTCCAGCAGGATGTGCAATCAATTTTTCCTTTGGATTTATCCCAAGGAAAATCACAACCTTTGAAGAAATTCGCCTTATCCCAATTACTAAAACAGGATACATTTTAAACATTGATGGAGCCTGTAATAGAGAAGAAATATTTGAACACTGAAAATGGAAAATGAATAGTGTCTTAAACCTAAACACTACATGAACTGCTGCTAATTTCCTAAACTATATTGAACATAGTTTTTCTGGCACTATAGCTGACTGGTATGATTCATTAAGTAAAGAAGGTAAAAATACATTAAGAATACTGAAAACACCAGCTGTTATATTCCAAAATTTATGTAAGGAAATAGAAACTTAATTCATTATTACTAAACTTGATTCAGAAGAAAAAGCAAGAGAATGGCAAAGAAAAATTAACAACATATAATTATGGGATATCAGATATCTAGAAAATTATATTGTTGAATTCAGTCAATATTATTACAAAATTAGGCATAATGAAACTAATCTTTGTATATTCTATGACAAATTGCTACATCCGATCAATTCCATAATTAATAAAAATATATGACTTGGCTTGAACGCACAGATGTTGTTGATACCCTTGGTTCAAGAATTTTTTATTTACGAAAATGGGTTAATGAACAATGTCTTGATCTCCAAAAGCAAAAGAAGATAAAGAAGCAGTTCTTAACTTACTGGGATTCATCTCACAAATGGGGAAATGAACTTGAAAAATAAAGAAAAAGAAAATTCTATAAGAAAAAGGGCTTTAACAAGGAAAGTGGTGAGAAATATAGAAGACAATACTCTAACAAACTATGTCCTAAAAAACGTAAATTTTTTAGGAAAGCCGCTTACTGTCCTACAGGAACAAGCAACTATAAATGCTGGGCATGCGGAGAAGTAGGACATTATGCTAATGAATGCAAACATAGGAAGAATAACAAGCTTATCGAAACTTTGGGAAGCCTAGATTATGTTGAGCATAGTGAAGATGAGGCATCAGACCTAGCCCTAAGTAACAACAAAGGAATTGTTAAAATTATATTAGACAATGAACACGAAGAAAGTGATTTTGAAGAAACAAGCTATATGATGGAAAGCAGCTTGGTTAGCCTTGGTGATCTTCAAGGAGAAGAATTTGTCGTAGACAACGATCATGACGAAGTCAAAGGAGATTGGGTTTTTCCCATAATCTAAAAGGATATGATATATAAAAAGTCCATCTTTGAATTAAAAAGCAAATACGTATGTGAAATGATGGAAGGAGATCTTGAGATAAAGGATTGTGAGTATGATGTTAGGAAGGTTAACCTCATTAATTGGGAGAATATCCTTAAGCATAACAAAGATGGAAAGTATTGGTATACCCATGCCGGAAGTGTCCAAGTTCAAATCACTCCATTACAACATTATGGTAAAAATATTGATCTTTACACTTTACTCTGTGATATTAGGCATACTAAATTCAATAATCAAATTATCACGGGGATAAAAATCAATTTATGTAATGGGCCAGTAGGCTTCAATTGTTAATCTGAATATTATGTAAGTCTAAAAGATGAATTTGCTAAAAATTTCCTATCTGTTAAGATAAAAACAGTTGGGATGGATATGAAAAGAGGAGGACATCCTTTAAGGATATTTTGAAAAATTATCTACAAATTAGATAATACAATAGACTCTAAGATTGAGGTGACAATGATAAAGGCAGAAAAATTTGAAATCCTACCCCTATGCAAAAGATCCAGATGATTAAATCCAATCCTCAGGAGATAAAAATTGATCTTTTACGGACATCTAGCTTTGCCAACCCTATAAAGATCAATAAGAAAAATATAATAAATTTTGATGAAGAGGGTAAAATCACCATTAAACCCCAATTATTAAGAAGCATGAGTGCAAGATCAAAATGGGGTCAAGGATCTTCATCAGCTAAAGAAGAGCTTAAAGAAGATAACACAATTAGCATGACCGATAAAATGAGTAGAATGAGTTTTAAAGCTACAAGACCTAGTATAGATCGAGTAACAAGTCTAAATGGAAAGCTCATTGGGTGCAAAACTAGAACCGTTAGTGAACCAATCTATGAGGATGAATTAGTTAAGAACATGACTACAGAGGTATGCTATGACGCTACCAATACAAATCCTAATAGCATCTATATCCCAATGAAAGTATGCTTAGAGGGATATAATAAATATGAACTGCGTGCTTACATAGATAGTGGTTATTCTGTATGCTTTGGAAAAAGATTATTATTTTCAGAGTTTATGTGGAAAAGAGTTAAAAATCCTTTACAAGTAAGGATAGCTAATAATAGCATTATGAGTCATAATGAGGTAATAGAAGGGTTATCCATAGAATTAGGAGGAGTCTAATGCATTATACCAATTCTATGGGCTACTGATCAACCATCTCATGATATGATTATTGGAAATAATTTTCAAAAATTATATCCTCCATGCACACAGACAATAAATCAAATCATATTCACAACTAACGTTCACTCAGTTCCTATTGAAAAATTAAGTAAGGCTTACACTCATCGGAAAATTAAGTTTACACGTAACCACCGTGCTGACAAGGTAATGCCAGCACAATGTGAAGTAGCATTAACAATTTTATTGCTTGAGTTATCTATTAAAGAGCAGATTGTTGAACAATAAGAGAAATTATGCAAAGAGCTCCACTTTGATAATCTTCTAAAGTTTTGGGATAAAAATAAAACATTTGTGAAAGTCACTAATAGTTCTAATTCATCCTCATAGACTGGTTCACTAACATATTCACAATTAATGGTCACTCAATTCCTATTGAAAAATTAAGTAAGGCTTACGTTCATCAGAAAATTGAGTTTACACATAGCCAGCGTGGTGAGAAGGTAATGCCAGCACAATGTGAAGTAGCATCAACAATTTCATTACTTGAGTTATCTACTAAAGAGCAGATTGTTGAACAACAAGAGAAATTATGCAAAGAGCTCTACTCTGATAATCCTCTAAAGTTTTAGGATAAAGATAAAACATTTGCAAAAATTGCTCTATTAAATTCCAACACTATTATCCGAGTCAAACAAATGGTGTATATACACCAGGCTATTCAAGAATTTGATAAACAAAATAAAGAACTACTGGATAAAGGATTAATTAGGAATAGCAAAAGTCCTCACACCAGTACCGCTTTCATGGTAAGAAATCATGCAGAAGAAAAAAGAGGAAAGCCAAGAATGGTAATCAATTATAAAAAGCTTAATGATAATACCTTCTTTGATGGTTATTATATTTATAACAAAACTGTCCTTTTTAATAGAATTCAAGGAGCTTCTTGGTTCTTAAACATGGATTGTAAAAGTGATTTTTGGCAAATAAAAAGGAATGAGGAAAGCATTCCTCTACTGCATTTAGTGCCCCACAAAGACATTATGAATGGATAGTAATGTCATTTGGTCTTAAAAATACATCCCAAATATTCCAAAGAAGAATGGATAATATCTTCAGATAACTTAATCATTGATGTTTAGTTTACATTGATGATATCCTTATCTTTTCAAAGATCATAGAACAACATAAGACGATATCTTAGCTATCACACAAAGATGCATTGATAATGACATTATACTTGGTAAGAACAAGTGCATTTATGCTGAATAAGAAATCGAGTTTTTAGGCTTAGAGATAAAAGCTGGACAAATCATCTTACAAAAGCATATTCTTGAGAAAATAGAAAATTTTCCTGAAAAAATTGAAGATAGAAAGCAACTAGAAAGGTTTCTTGGATGCCTTACCTATACTTCAGACTTCATTAAAAAATTTAGCTAAATTGTGAAAATCATTGCAGTAGAAACTCAAGAAAGATGTAAGTTGGACATGGACCATCAATGATTCAAAGATTGCCCAAAACTTCAAAAAAATGTGTAAAAATTTTCCTTTCTCTTAATTTACCTAATGAAGGAGATGATTTAATTCTTAAGACAAATGCCAGCAATGAGCACTGGAGTACGGTACTCAAAATCAAAGGAGTAAAACTCTACAACCATTTTAGTGGAAGTTCTAATAAGGCAGAATGCAACTATCCCATAATGGAAAAAGAAATCCTTGTAGTCATAAGGGAAATTGAAAAATTCTTAATCTTTTTAGCTCCAAAACCTTTTCTTATTCGAACTAATTGTAAAGGAATACTTGGTTTTCTGAAAAAGAATTTATCAAACATGCAAGTGCAAGGGCGACTCCTGCGTTGGTAATTATGGCTTAACCAGTTTTCCTTCTCTGTTGAACATATACAGGGATGGAAGAACTCTCTGGCAGATAGTTTAACTCGAGAACTCGCTAATGGTGATCATCAAAGCCGATTTTTCTGTCAGAAAAAGAGGAAATCCTTAATGAAATATCATTCCTCATAGAACGGGTTACACCTTCTAGTAAAGTCCTTATTGATAACCTGGAATTTCATACAAAATGTAGATCACATTTTGGTCTACTTTCTACTGCCTAGCTAATAGCCCAAAGATTTCTCCTTTTAGAGTTACAAGTTATTTACCTTCAGTGTCCTTATGATATCCAAGAAAAAAAAATAAGTTCTTATGTTCGAGAAAAATGGTTCAATGAGTGGTATGCAGCCTGCATTGACTTTTATCATCATTATTCCTATGATATTTGAGAGTCTTGCAGTACAACGATCTATTTTCACAACAAATCTGGGGTTTGTGGTGTTTGTTTCCTAGCAAATTCATTATCTCAAAATAATCCTGTCTTTAAAGCCTAGAAACGTGGGATGGTACTTTACTTCACAGAAATCCCAGATCCAAAATTCCTATTTTTCTCAACCTTAACTAAATTCCAGCAATGCAAGTTCAAAAGGATCCATTGGATTCTTACATCTCCTAAGGGTTCAGCAAAAATTCCATTTCATAGATGCCTAACTTTAGAGGTTTATAGCGCTCTAATTGAATATGAAAATGGAAAAGTTAAACCAGCTTATTATCTTGTCCAAATCGTTGATTGCGACCATCTCAATGATCAATGACAAAATTAGATTCATGAAAATTCGGTACATCTAGTTACTGATCCTACTTTTTCAAGGGGCATTGGACTTTTAAACATTTATCATCAATATTGGGCATTAATCGAACAGGGAAAAATATTAATGCATTGTGAAAACACTACTTTTGCCTCTGATAATGAGTTTAAAGACTATTCGAAAGTGGACGGAGAAGTATCAGAAGATATCTTTGATTATCTCTCTGATGTTGCAGCTAGAAAATTCTTATCAGAAAAAGGGAAAAAATATTTCTTTAAATTATTTGAAGAATGGAATCTAAAGCATCTTAAGCAACTTGATGAAGATTTTGATGATTATCCAGATAATGATGATCTAGAAAATATAATTGGAGATGAAGGTATGCAGAATCTTAATAATGATTGCTAGTCTTGTCATCATTAAAAGCTCTGAAAAGTGGCTGCCCCATCATTATACTATCTTGACTGGTGTCTAGTTTGTAAAATAAAGCAGTGTACTGTTGCCGTTAGTATGTACTGTAACCATGTGAAAAATTACTATGCACTATAGCCATTAGGGTATCCTAGGCACCCCCATCTCATCTATAAATAGAGAGGTCGAGTGCTAAGAAGGGACACAGTCATTTGAGCATTCTTAAACAAAAGAGAAGTCGATATTCTCCATTTCTCTATGAGCAAGCATCTCGAATGATCTTAGCTTAAATCTCTCTTCAAAGCTTTCCATTGTAATATTTCCACTTTAAGCTTTCAATAAAAAACGTTTTCCCAATAGGGAACGTTATCCAATTGAACCTTATGTCTTAAATATTATAATTTCTTAATTAAAGTCTCACTATCCTTTAAAAGTATATAATACTTAATTAGTGACTACAGTCCGGGGTAAGAAATGAAACTGATCTGTGGTATGCCTGATCTAAGGAAGGTGGCGCTGAGATTAGCAATCTCCGTAAACCGGAAGCTAGAGAAACGTCGAAGTCCAGCGCCAACTGCGTTTAGGTAACATCAAAACTCTCTAATTAAGCTTTAATTATTTTTGCTAAGCATGGCAGGCCGTTAATCATAGAAAATATAATATTTATGATATAAGTAGGAGATTATGATAACTAGTACCAGCAAAGTCATTATAAGAAGTTTAAACAAAAATATAAGCTTAGTTTTATTAAAAAATACCAAAAAATTAAGTATTTGCATGTAAAACCTCATTTTGGGAAAAAGTCGCAAATTCAGAAAATTCAAGGACTAAGTTGCTAAGAAAACTACACCCAGTAACTGTTTAGTAAAAATATTGGCCCCTAATAATAAGTTTACCCAAAATAGTAGGTACTTGGAAATATATTTTAAAAACAGAGGGCCCTAGAAATTGTTTCCATACAATAATGGGTACCCCAGGGTCATAAATTGGTTAAATACAGAGTAAGGGTCGGTCCAAGACTAGAAAATGCACGGTTCTGATTATGGGCTTAATTAAAGAGGTTATAGACTATAATTTTGGAGATTAATTGGCATAGGATAATTCTTCACATACAAGGGAAGAGTCAACAAGTGGCATCACCTCATTTGGAAGAGTAGGTGAGTAGCTCTCTAGAAGATGGAGGATGAATCCTAGAAAATACAGCTCATAGTGATTGTAATTATCTTAAATATCTTGACTTATTTTCCTAGGATATTTTGTAAGCCTCCTATTAGTCCACTTGCTTCACTAATGTACAACTAGTTTCCCTCTCATTGGGTATTTATAGACCCAATTACCTCCATGAAAACTCAGATCTAATGAATGACAGGAGAGCTTGAAGTTTGGTTTTCCTCAAAATCTCAAATCCTTTATCTCTCTTAGGAGGGTGGTCATTTGAGTCCTCCCTTTAATCTAATCCTTGGTGCTAAGGCCTTAGAGGGTTAGAGGGTGGGTTAAATTACTTATTGCTACCTATTACAAGTGTTGAACCTACTCTATTAGAGGCTTTCTTTATTTGGGAATTCTCTCTCTCTCTCTCTCTCTCTCTCTCTCTCTCTCTCTCTCTCTCTCACTCAGTTCATCTTTGGAGAAATTGGTCTTCAACATCCATTGGGCTCATCTACATGCATTTCATAACTTTATTTTGATAGATGGAATTCACTACGCATCAGATGATTGATTATCAATCACAAACTCACAAGGTATGCCATCGTCTCCCATCTTTACCTCTCCCTCTTTCGTGTGATTAGGGTTTTAGGTGTTATTGGATTGACGAGCTGATACCATGTAGAATTAGGTAAACATATATGTCACGAAAGTGTTTGTTCTCCATCATCTCTCTCAGTTGAGGTGCATAATGATATATATACAAAGCAAGGAGGCAAGCTAAGCAATGAAAACCTCACCAGCCCCTATCTTCTCCGCCAAATAACAATAATATCTAACCAAAAAAAAATAATGTTACAATATATATTTTACAATTTCACAATATATATTCCATCGCAATCAGATATATTTTTAACCAAATCAAACCATAACCTCTGAATAGTATCAAGGATATATCAAGGGATAATTTGACTTTAAATAATCAGCATATATCAATTCAAAATCTCCAAAATATGCACATATAATCTTCCCAAGATAGCAAGCATGATCACAAGATAATATCACTTCAAATCATATCAAAAATCTCACAAGTTCAAATTTAAATTTTAATCGTCACAAATCAATTAAGTAATACTAGCATGTCAATATCCACTTAAAATCATAGCACACTTAAACAATAGTAATTCTAAGGTAGGTCCAATTATAACGTAATAAACATACTAATTGATCAACCTTTTTTTGTTTTTCATCAAAACATATTAATAAATACATTGTGAGCTTAACGAGAGCTGACATTATTGAATCCAGTGTTGCTATGAATGGAATTTGTTTTAGCCAGTTGTGAGGGCCTAGCTATATCCAACCTATTCTTTGTAGAAGATATACTTCTTGCAAGGGCTTCCATTGATCAAGCAAGAATCATAAATCAATGCTTGACTCAACCATCTATATTCAGCTTAGCCCATACAAGTAAAAGCGTTGACTCACCCTTATCTTAAAACACAGGCTAAAAAATTGTAAGAATGTGACTGTGCAAAATCGATGGTCTATTTTTTAAAGAATATGGATATAGAGCAAAGAGAGGCAATCAACAACTAGCTGAACATGCTCCTAATAAAGGATTTGGGAAAATATCTAGGTATGGCCACTATCCATGATAGAGTAAATCAACATACATTTGCCCACATCTTTAATA
Source organism: Carnegiea gigantea (assembly GCA_029747015.1). Taxonomy (NCBI): domain Eukaryota; kingdom Viridiplantae; phylum Streptophyta; class Magnoliopsida; order Caryophyllales; family Cactaceae; genus Carnegiea; species Carnegiea gigantea. The sequence goes on from JAKOGI010001071.1 coordinate 280,937, forward strand.
AAATTGATAAGCAATTGGCTAGTTGGAGGTCTAAATCTCTTTCCATGGCTGAAAGGGCCACCGTAATGCAATCCTCCAGGTGGACGATCCTTTATTATGCGATGCAAATGGCTAATCTTGCTCGGACCTCTGTGATGTGATTGATAGGAAAGCAAGGTGCATTCTCTTGGGGGCGGGATGTTGAAGAAGACTAACCACACAATGTAGCATGCAAAGAAGTCACCAAACTAAAGGATTCTGCAGGTCTTGGCGTACACTCTATGAGACAGGCAAATGTTGCTTTCCTAACCAAACTGGTTGGAGACTATTAACCTAAAATGACACTTTGGTTAAAGGTGTTAAAAGGTAAATATTGTCAAGAAAGATGTGACATGGATATGTTTAGTTTAAACATAAATGCCTCAAATACATGGAGAGAGATCCTGGATAACATATGCTATGTTAGGAAGGGCTCCAATTATGAAACAGGGAAAGGGAGTTGCCGTTAGGGAAAAGTTTTAATATTTATAAACTCTAAGTGCAAGGTGTATCGTTGAATACTCAGGTGTTATTCGCAGGGGGTTGGGTTTCCAAGTACCAAAGCTCACTCAAGCATATCAATTTAGGCAATATAGAGGGTGAAAGAAAGAGGAACTAAACTACTAAAACAAGTAAACAAAACGAACTTGGATTGTGATCGAATCTAAGACGAACCGACTAATCAAGTTGAGCCTTCACCTTCCCAAGTCATGCTGGTATTCAGAGATAATCGATTGCATCATTAAAGACCACCTAAGCCCTCTCTCAAGGGTCACGAGCTAGTCTAATTGTTTTAACTTCCTATTTTCATGGGATTAGCTCAATTAAACTACAAGATTGATAATCCTTCACCTAACTAACGGCCGAGATTATTTTCATGTCCGAATCCTAGCTATTTTCTCTACCCACACTAAACAATCAACCTCACCTCTCAGCATAAGTCGAATGCCCCAAAACACGGATGAAAGCCTTTTCAAGCATTTCATCGAACACTTAGCGGGCATAAAAGAAAACTCTGATTTTGAGCATAAACAAGGTGGGTAAAGGCCTACATAAGATTAGTTAGCCATCAAGAGGCTAATCACCATCCAAATGAATATGAACTAACAACTAACCATCACAAACACAATTTAACCTAATTATAACTAAACACACAAACATAAATACAAACATGAAGTAGAAAAGAAATTAACGCAATAACAAAAAATCTAACAAACTAAAAAGCATGAATCAACAAGAAAAACTAAAAATCAATCATAATTAGAACAAGAACAAAATATACAAAAATAAAGAAAGAAACAGAAGAGGAAACTTATGTTGATTGAATGAACTTTGGGAATCCGCAAGTTTGAATTCAAATAACTAAGACAAACTCTAATCTTTCTAACCTAATTCCCCAAAAGGGGGTTTTTATTGGCTAAAAATAAACTAAGAACTCCCAAAACATCGTGAAAGGAGAGCTGGGGGTTCCCGAATAAAAACACCCGAATGGGCTTTAAATAGAAAATCGGGCGAGCGAGCGAGCGGAGAGCGGTGCCAGGTGGCAGGGTCGTGTGAGATGGCACGGCGCCACGGCCTCGCCTCCTCAGCCCTTCTTGCCTTCGTTTACTCTTCTTGTCCGTCTTCGCTCATTTTCACAGCGTTTGCTCGATTAAGGTTATTACCTACAACAGTAAATAAAACAAGTAAAAAATCTTAAAGATTATGTTATCATACGAGCTAAAATTAGGTGAAAAAGGTATATAAAATACGACAAATTAGCACCCAATAAATACCCCTACACCTATCTTTTGCTCGTCATCGAGCAAAACAAAAGTAAATCTAACATAGAAAACTAGCTTACTTTCGTAGGAATCACGGTTGCATTTAACGCATGCAATAAGCCCTTTAAACCCCTTGGTTCCTCCAAGAGGATGAATGAGATCTCGTGAGGGTCTGTAGAAGATATACCCACAAAATTTTAAAGGGAAAAAGTAGGAAGGAAAACAGAAATAGAAACAGAAAAACAACTTGTATTTATAAACAAAACACAGATATATAAAAGGGAGAAGTCTGTACACATTCTAACTAACCAAATCACCCATCCAACTAAGACATTGGACTGCATATAAACAGAATATACTCATCAAGGCTCTCTATCCCCATGGATGACATTAGAGCACTAACCTTTCACCCACTATACATCAAAACTTTGAATCCATCCTAGCGCTCGGTGTGCAAGTGTATCATTATCTTAGGACCCAGGCTTACTAGAATCGACTCAATCCCACTTGACTGACACAAACTATATTATTGACTTATCAGCATTGAAAGCAAGCTTTTTCAGTAGCCGTATTGCCTCAAAGGATAACGCCTAGTAGTGCATGCCTCAAAGTGATACTTGACATTCCAGATTTTTATTTTTTTTCTTTTCTTTTTCTCTATTTTTTTCAGTTTTTTTTCCTTTTTTTTGAAAAGCAAACAAAGACTAAACTAATCATGTTCAAGATAAGTGTGAGAGCCAATCATGGAAGACTAAAAACCTAAGCTAATGATGATGATGTAAATAAGGATTAGATTACACATCGATAATAAACAATTGGGGTTAGAATTAGGGCCTAGAATGACACACTGAGGACGAAGATCTATTATGCACATCCCGCTTATGTACAAGTGAATAGTCTAAGTACAAGGGATTTAAGCTGATCAGAATAGCACGAAGGTTCCCCAAAGACAATAAGAAAAACTATACAAAAGTGTAAAAATTTCACAAAAAATATGCACAAGAGGGTATATAACTTCCCACCCCCACACCTAAATCTCACAATGTCCTCATTGGGAGTCGAGGAGTCACTACTAGCGAAACACAAATATTTACAAAATAAACCTACAATAATGGATATATAAAAATAAAGAGAAATAGGAAAAAGAAAAATGAAAAATAGAAAATAAAACTAAAGAAGGAAAAAAGAGGGAACGAATTTACCAGGTTAGGTGCTGAGTACACCTAAGATATCACCTCCTCAAGATGGTGCTATGGGAGGTTAGAGGAGCATTAACCACTCCTCCTCATCTTAAGAGTCAAGCCACCAATTCAGATGCTATCAAGCTCGCATGAGTTTATCAAACACCTGAGCATGCAATTCAGATGAATGTAAGTAAGAGCACATAAATACGAATACATGCATAATAACAAGTGCTCTCCTAAACATATCAAATGTCTTGGAAAAGTCAGAAAAATGATCGAATGCACTAGTCAATATGGATTTTCCAAGCATGCCTTCTAGGTACAGATTATAAGGATCGAGGAAGGGGTCGTACCATCTAAAGGTACCTGGGGACTCAGAACAGTCAGCCACATTCCCCTCAAGTATCACATGAGAATCAATAAGTAACATATCACAACACTTAGGGGGAGGGGAGGGTGGCAAACATGACGGAGAAGTATGGAAGGTATCAAGGTGGTCGGGGGATATATTATCAACCAAATCAGGACTAGTTAAAATAGTAACCACGATGTCCATATATAACCTCCCTACTAGAGTCGCATCAAGATCATGCTCTCAATAAAAACATCACTTGACTCAGAACAAGTATCATCCTCATCAACACTAATGCTAATACCAAGGGTCTTACCTATCTCAAACTCTATCGACTGAGCTAAAAGAAAAGGTGTATCAAGAAAGGTCATAATAAATGCAGTGTTGTCCCTAAGGGTGGTAGGAAAGGATGAAGCAACCATGAGTAAAGTAGTCAAGGGAGAGTCGAGTGCTTCCTGTAGTCCAGGCTCTAGAGGAAGGAAAGAGGCACCATTATCACATTGATTGACATCGAGTCTAGGAGAACTACACCTAAGGTCAGTCTCATGTGATAGATTATACTCCCACATTTTATTAGCAAACTCAATTTGTTGCTCATTCATTGTCTCTATCATACTGCTAAGTCTAGCAAAGCCATCATCAGAAATATAACAGGGACAAGAATTACTTTCATGATGAAAACAATGACAAATTTCACACACAGGAGGAGCATAATCAAATATCCAAGGGGGTGGGATGTAGGAATCAAAACAGCTAGTTTCAAATTCATAAGTATCCAATGCTAACCAATCAAGGAAATCGCATGCTTCATTAACATCTTTTGTACAAAAATCCTAATGCTTTAAAAGAGCATGGGTCTCACAATTCACACCGTTATAGACTGCATTCAAAACTTCCTACTTCTTCAAATAATAACCATAATGAGCAAGAAAAGCATATAGTCTATCATAGTATCTCCAAAATAATTCATGCTCATACTGGGGGAAGTAGGAAAAAGACTTTTTCTTGGGTTTTTTTCCTCTTTTTTTCCCCAAAAAAAAGCCTAGTCTTGAATGCCTAAGTAGACCCCAATATTGAAAAGCACTAACTCCCCGGCAACGGCGCCAAAATCTTGTTAGGAAAAAGTTTTAATATTTATAAACCCCATGTGTAAGGTGCATCGTTGAGTACTCTAGGTATCGTCCGCAAGGAGTTGGGTTTCTAAGTACCAAAGCTCACTCAAGCGTATCAATTTAGGCAATATAGAGGGTGAAAGAAAGAGGAACTAAACTACTAAAACAAGTAAACAAAACAAACTTAGCTTTTGATCGAGTCTAAGACGAACCGACTAATCAAGTTGAGCCTTCACCTTTCCAAGTTATGCTAGTATTCAGAGATGATCGGTTGCATCATTAAAGACCACCCAAGCCCTCTCTCAAGGATCATGAGCTAGTCTAATTGTTCTAACCTCCTATTTTCTTAGGATTAGCTCAATTAAACTACAAGATTGACAACCCTTGACCTAGCTAGTGACCGAGACTATTTTCATATCTGAATCCCAACTATTCCCCCTACAACCTCACATCTCAACATAAGTCGAATACCCTAATACACGGATGAAGGTTTTTCAAGCATTTCATCAAGCATTTGGCGGGCATGAAAGAAAACTCTAAATTCAAGCATAAACAAGGTGGGTAAAGGCCAAAACAAGATCAGTTAGCCATCAAGAGGCTAATCACCATCCAAATCAACACGAAGTAACAACTAAGCATCACAAACACAATTGAACCATATTACAACTAAACACACAAACATGAACGCAAACATGAAGTAGCAAAGAAATTAAAGCAATAACAACATCTAACAAACTAAAAAGCATGAATTAACAACAAAAACTAAAAATCAATCATAATTAGAACAGGAACAAAACATACAAAAATAAAGAGAGGAAAGATAAGAGGAAACTTATATTGATTGAATGAACTTTGGGAATCCAGAAGTTTGAATCCAAACAACTAAGACAAATTCTAGTCTTTCTATTCTAATTCCCCCAAAGGAGGTTTTCATTGGCTAAACCTAACCTAAGAACTCCCAAAAAGTTGTGGAAGGAGAGCCGGAGGGATTCACGAACAAAAACACTCGAAGAGGCTTTAAATAGAAAATTGGACGAGCAAGCGAGCAGAGAGACGCACGGCCGTGCCACGTGGCATGGCCACCCCATGCCATATTTCTGGCACAGCGACAAGGCCTTGCCTCCTCAGCCCTTCTTGCCTTCTTTCGCTCTTCTTGTCTGTCTTCGCTCCTTTTCGCGATGTTTACTTGATTGAGGTTGTTACCTATAAAAGTAAATAAAACAAGTAAAAAATCCCAAATATTATATTTTTATATGAGCTAAAATTAGGTGAAAGAGGTATGTAAAATACGACAAATTAGCGCCCAACATTCGCACACTTCTCTGGTACCACAATTGTGCTATACGTGAACCTCTCTACAATATCAGAACTCAATAGATTCCCCCCCCCCCAAAAACAACATTGAAGACAGTACGGTGGGAGAGAAGTCGGATGTTAATAGGGGATGGAGATTGGAAGAGTTTGCTCATATCCCTGCATAGCAAATTCTGAAGAAATTGGCGGCCACTGAATTATTTCTAGGCGAGGCTGAATGAAGAACAACTTATCTGGGATGGCTCAAATCATGGTGGTTTCTTAACCAAAATGGCACCCTCTATCATTAGAGTTGATACTCAAGGACACATTCTAGAAGATCATTTGTAAATCTCATATCTCCCAACCATTCGTTTCTTTTTTTAACTTGTGGCCCATCATAGAATCATGACTAGTGCTAGCAGATTTGAGTGCCACTATCATCTGGTAGTTGTGGAAGTAGCGAAACCATATATGCTTTGATGATGCTCACTTCGGATCCATTTAATTACCCTTTGAATACATGCGATCTAAAGCAAAAGAAATTGTAGATATTTTTAACATTAATGAGCTGAAAGATAGTGCTTCAAGGATCATGCCTAAGAAAGAAATTTTTGTTTGTTGGAAACCACCACAAGACGGCAAGGGCAAAGTTAATGTAGAACGTGCAGCTTGTGGGAACCCAGGGGCAGTAGGAGGGGTCTCAGTCAATCTTGGTTGGTTCCTCAGTTAGGGCAGAGTTGCTTTCCCTTTTGAAGGCTCTATGATGATCAAGTTGCGTGGGAAGAAGGATATAATCAAATTATTATTCAAGTGGATTCACAAGTGGTTTATCAAAAAATGAAAAACCTCGAAGGGTACTGAACCTTACTCCATCATTGTTCATGAATGCCAGTCCATGATCTTCAACCAAGAGTGGTGCCACAATGAGACTAATAGGGTGCAAATATTGGGATAGAACAATTTGTTGAGACTATTTTGTATGACTCGATCCCCTACTCCTTTATTATCTATCCTCATGTGGACAATATTGGTGTATTTTGGCCTCGTTTTGTCGGGAATTAAAGCCCCATATTTTTTACCTCAAAAAAAAAAAAAAAGAGTAAGAATAAAACTCTTACTAAATTTGGGTCGAATATGATTCTCTATGGTAATGTGCTTTTATCCATTAGTGTGTTTGTGTACTATGTAAAACCTATTCCTCGATGAAGTTTAATTGGAATCGCATGCATCATCAATTGGAAATAAATTTCTACTTCTAATGACAATAGTCAAATAGAGACAGTTACTCATTAACTATTACAAAGACAAAGCGCAATTACATAAATGGACAAGCATATAAGATAGAAAACAATTAAGCGTTGGTTCTACACTTGTCATCCTTAAATGAAATTTCGAGTTTCATACTTATTGATCGAAAAAAGTTGGCCGAGGAACAGTATTAAGGCATATCTATTTCTTATATGTCAGCAGTAATTTGACTCTGATTAAGGGCCTGTTCGGCAAAATTAGCTGTTCAGGTAGCGAATAGTGGTTCAGGTAGCAGATAGCTGTTTAGATAGCGGATAGCGTTTCTAATTTAGCTGTTAGCAGATAGCTGTTTAGATGAGCAATTAAAACTAATATATTCGGTAAATTTAACTATTATGCTAGCTGATTAATATAAATTGATATAAAAGGATATAGATAATTTCCAAAGATAAAATTTTTAAAGAATATTTTTGGCTAAAAAATATGAAATGCTACTTTTAAATGTTAAAGGTTAATACTAAAATGCTGCTTAAAACGTTAAACACTACTTGAAATACTAGTTAAAACACTAGTTTATCGAATACTAAAAATTAACTAATTAGTGTATTGACCTGGTTAAAACACTAAATGTTATCCAAAATACTGTTGACGTACATGTCCTAAAAGTGAATCAAGGATCAATAAGAATAAAATCACAAGAGAATATTCCAAAAATCTGATAATATAATTAATTTGACATTATGACGATGTATCCACAAAAAGAAAAGAAGGAAAAAAAAAAAAAAAAAAGCAAAATTTCCAAAACAGATGAGGCAAATCCTCTCCTTTCTATATAAATAGGCAGGGATGAAGCAAAGATTGCAGACTTGCAAACTGAAAGCAAAATGAAGTTGACAATCTTCTCTCCAATCTCTCTCATATCAATTTCTCTCTCCTATTATCTGCTCCTATTGCAATGCACAGTGGATGGGCGCTCGCTTTCTCCCTCTAAACCCGACCCGAAAGATGCCGCTGCCTATGCTCGTTGGTTGGTTTCCCACAACTCCTGGGGCGTCCTCAAGTATCCTCTCTCTCCGGCCCCCCCTCCCTCTCAATTCTGTTAATTATGTGCTCAGTTGTTTTAAACTTCTAATTATGATACTACTGATTTTTACAAGCAAAATTGATAAATGTCTTACTATAAAACAAGTCTTAAGTGTCTTGTTCCAAATTGAAAATTCTATTATCATGTATTAAATCGAAGAAAAAAATGGTATAATTAAATAGTAAAAATGTGTTCACTTATAAATGTATCAAATCAACTTTTTATCTATAAGTTTTCATAATTACAAAATTACGTGCATAATGTATCCTTACGAATAGGGTTGATTTGATTAGGATATCATTTGTATTCATCAATTACACTAATAAATGCTAAATAAATATTCAAAAGTTGGTAATTTCAAATAATATAACAAGTTAATTTTAGATGAGACAAAACACTTAAGTGTCTTGCAGCAAGATATATCATAATCCTGTTTACAATTTCTTTTTCTTGTTGTTGCAAATGCAAAACCACTTTCATAATCAGCAATTTTCTCAAGTCATATAATTTTTTTCTATGCAGTTTTCCAATATGGACTTTCCTCCAAATAGTTCATTAACTAGTAAAAGAGGGGTTTGGGCTTTTGACATTACATTTATTCTTATGTATATTTTGTACTTTATGTCAATTAGACTACCATAAGCATGTCTTTCAGTTTTGTGTATATCTACGTACTACATTTTTGGCTTTTGTCAGTTCATGTTAAATATTGTGGACATTTTCCAAACAAATTTTTACATTAATTAGCCTGTTTCTATCTTTATATGATGTTCTATAGTATTTGTGTTCAGCCCGGTGAAGTTGACGTTTCTGTCCAATTATTTGCAGTACCATTTTCAAGGATTTAGGCGGCGCACCGTTCGGGTACACCTCTCAATCTCCCTCACCCCCTCTCCCATCCCTCATACCCAAGGGCGGATCCACCCCGCAGCAAATGGTGTCTGTGCAACAGTATAAAATTAAGATTTTATGTAAATACTTACATAATTTTTAAAGCAGACACATATAAAATCGATCGATAAAATTTTAGGGGATTTCACAGGAGAGATATTGATACACAAAATTTCCATATCTGCCCCCCCCAAAAAAAAATTGTACCGTTTATGGATGGCAAGTTATTACATTTCATCGTGTCCGTTTTGTGTGAATGCCTAGCTACCTTGTATCCCTCATCTCATATATTGAAATTGTTTCATATTTATCTTTGAACTCTTTTGTAATTCCAAAACCATTTTGGCACAACTGCACTGGGATTGTAGTTCCGTTGTTGCTCTTTTGGTGGTCATAACCTTCTTGTTATAATATAGCAATCTTATAACAGACTTTCTTTAAACTTGAAAGTGGAAACCTTGAGAATGTGCTGTCCAAGCCTCTAAGTAGTTTTTATAATTTGTTTGTCTCTAATTTTGTTTTTTTTGGGGGGGAATCTTTGAGCCTCTGTTTACCAGCTAGAATGTAGAGTCGAACTCCTGTTTGTAATCTTGTTTAACAAACCCTGACATGTACATTTGACCACAGTAATGTGGTGTCATTTAGCGATGGTCTTCCAGGCAAAGGCAAAGGCATACCGTACTTCTACTTGACACCACTTGACCCAACGGCAAAAAATGCACTCAAGGATCACAGATCGTCATTCACACTTAGTGAGGTTCCTCTGGGCACTTGTGGTAAAGTCGATCCTGAGAACCCTACTTGTGCAAAAATCACTCTTACAGGAAAGGTGTAATTATGTTTTTGTTTTCATCTTTTCTTTGCATTTTCTGCATAGTTTATTTGATCATTTCGTTTTTATGTAGAGCAATGAGTTTAATGGTTATTAAATACGGTGCAAATCATCTCGATTGGCTGAATAGGAACAAAAATATTGCGGAAAGAGCAACAAAAAATTGGATAATTTACACCTTTAAATTGAAAAAAAAGGAAACGAAAGATCAGTTTCAGGGGGCAAATTACAAAACTAATTCTTAGATTCTCGATCATCTATTTAACCATTTGGTTGAATTGATTTTTAAACATAATATTAGAGTCTTTCTAAACGAAATATCTCATGTCTGAATCTTACCAACCATTATATTAATTATTACGCAAAGTAAGGGAGGGTTTTTGCAACATCAACTCTTTAAGCTCAAAGGGCATTCACATGAGGGAGTGTGCTAAGAGTATACAATCAATTTCTTAGTCTTCAATTATTAGCTTTTAAACTTTTAGTTAAATCAGTCTTTTAACAATTTAAAAAAATAAAAAAGAGAAACTGCAGCATAGTGCTAGGACTGTAGATTTGGCCAATCAAAGCCCCCCCCCACCCCAACACCTAGCCCCCTTTTTCTAAAATTCCCAAACCACAGCTTTTTCAAGAACAAGAAGCCGGACTTAGAAAAACAGTGCCTGAAACAAAAGAAATAACCATTGTTAGAAAGGAAAGGATCCCTCTCTATTCATCTATATATGGATTGAATGAGAAATACAAAGAAAACTCTTACTACTTTCTTCTTTTGAAAATAGTTATTCATTTTCATTTCTCTTTGAAATTTCATGAAATTAGAAAGGAAAAAAAAAATCATGGGTATTGATGAAAAGCCCTCCTGATTAAGTTGTGCGTTGGTTCTAATGTATAATTCCTGCAATCTAAAGGGGTTGTCAGCTGACTTGATCCCAAAAAAAAAGAAAAAAACAAAACAGAAATTGTTTGCTAACGTATAGTTACTGTCACTTGTGGTTTAGTTGAATGTGGTTGACCAGCACTCCAAAGAAGCAGAATTTGGACGAAACGCATTGTTCTCTAAACATCCTGAGATGAAAGGTAAGCATCATATAACATTTATTCTTTCTTTTCATTTTTGGATGCTGAAAAGACACACTATCTAATATATATGGATGAAATTTAAATTTACGTTCTTAATGCTAACTCTTGTTTTTTTAATCAACTTAATTAGATTATAATCAAGCATGTTTCTAGCTTTAATTAATCAACAAGGAATGTTCATGTGTGTGTGTGAGTGAGTTTTTTTTTTTTTAAATGTTGGTGACTTTCTGCTGATCTTCTACTTTGTAATTGAACAGATTGGCCCCAGGGCCACAAGTTCGAAGTCTTCAAGCTAGATATCGCGGATATATTTTTGATTAACTGGTTCGGAGGCCCAAAGCCTCTTACTATTGATCAATATCTGCATTGGAAAAATGAGTGAAATTTGTTTCATGCAGCTTGCTACATGTATCGTTTTTTAAAATATAAATAATAAACTCTCAATCTTTCTTTGGCTTGATTTAATCTATCTTCGTCTTTTAATCTAAATGGGTCTGTGTGCACGGATAAACTAATTCTATGTTTTTTATCAATTTATGTTTCAATGCATATGGCGATTGTATCAACTGGGCTTTTTCATTTAGTGTTTACAACTGTCACTTAGTAGTTAACAATGCTTAAATTTAGAGGTTAATAGTTGAAAGAGTTTGGGAGTAGTTCGGAGTGTTCAGGAACATTTATATGGACTAGCGTTAGGATTTGCAAGCAGCTAATAATGATTAAGAGTGCCCATAAATAGCGGTTCGTATTTAAGAGTGTTCAGCAGCACTTATCATTTGAAGAATGCTCCCAAACGCTCAAACGAATGGACCTCATTCTTTCTATACCGGAATGGATGAATGTTTCACCTTATCCACAAAACCCCAAAAAAACAGGTTGCACTTATATGCGAGTGCACGAGCACTTGGCTGGTTTGGTGCTGCGTCATTTTCTCGTCGTATGACGCCAAGGGGCCAGAAGTTCAGTTGTGGTTGGCAGATGAGTTTTGCTGTGAAACATGTTTTGTTGGTTGGCTCTTTTTGGATTTTGTTTTTTCGATTTCAAGTTGTGGAATGTAAAATCAGAAAAAAAAAAATTAGACCTCGTGGAATAGGAGGAAGGTTGCAAGATGGTTAGTGGAGTTCATAGTTTATGCATTGTTGTGTGACCCGATTTTGAATCTCTGTGGTTTTTGTTTTTCTCTCTTCAAATTTTAACTATTATATTGTTCTGTTAGGCAACATTATTTTCAATGTTCTAGTCCTCTTTTTTTTAGTAACAAAATATCTCATATAATAAGACAAATTTTCTTTATTTGATTCCTCTTAATTAATTTCCATTCACAACTTCATAAAACTTCTTATACAAACCCTAGTGCATCATCTGTGTACATTTATCAAGTACACAACTTGTGCTACACTAATTTCATGTAATTATTACTTTCATCAAATCTTGTGATATTGATGTTTTAGCGAAAAGGTTTAGTGATCATGGAGTAACAAAGATTGACCAGGTAAGTTTAAGGTTTTAATTTCAATTATGATAATTTTGAATTTTTCATTTATTAGGTATCTCACCATCTATATAATTATATATAAAATTGAGTGATAGCATATGAAGTTGACATGTGGATGGCTTAGATGGCAATAAAAGGTGAGATGGCTTGGTTTAATTTGCCTTTCATTTACTAATAAAATTTATTAGTGATTTTTTTCAAATTTAAATTTGTCTTTCATGTGGATGGCGAGTTGTTATACATCTGTATAAGCTTACAATTTTTTGAGTAATCTAATATTTATAGAAGAAAATTTTAAATAAGGGAGATAATGAAATACTAAACTCTTTGTTGTATTATAGGGTAGAGATATGACACATAAATCTAAAATGTTGAATTACTCTCTTTTGTGCCAATTTTCTTACTCGGATTCATCTTTTTTCATTATTTTCATGGTTCTTTTTTATTTTTATTTTATTGTCTAATATTATTCACTTTATTTTTACTAATTAAAGAATCATTAACATATGTACATCAATCGATAAGAAAGAAAAAATAAAAAGTCAATAAATAAATAAATTATGAATCACGCAAACACATTCACGTACTAAAAAAGCAAAGCAATTGCCCCTGCACCGCAGGGGTATAACACTAGTGATTAATAAATTTGAAAGTTGATCTTTTAAGTTCAACTAAAATTAGGGTATTACTCTGAAGATTGCATATAATTTATTGATACTTTGAATGAAATTTGTTTGCGATATTTTTTTAATAATAATTATCATACGGTTTATTTAAAAAAATTTTAAGAATGAAATAAATTAGTGAAATCTGTTAGTAGTCTGTCAATATATGTTTATATTTTTCTTGGCATTATTTTTTATCTTGAAGTATTAATCATAAGATAATTATTTTTAAAAAAGCTTTTGAAATCGTTCTTTTACAAAATTAAAAATATTTTAGAACATGTTAGTTCAAAATTTTAGAGTTACGAGTTCAATAATATTTCCCTTCCCTGGATAGGATATAACATAAGTATTTGGTTGACTTCGTTGGTTTTTCCCCTGTAGATTAATAAAAAGACTTTGCATGAATTTGCAGTTATCCATGTAACTGCACAAAATTTTTGAAAAAAAAAATTGCATTCTAAACTTGATACGTTTGAAAAACATGGTATTCACCCAACTTGATACTATTAAAAACATGGTGTTGACTTTGCATTCGTTGAGTAGGGATTATTTTAATCAACATCGGAAAAAAGAAGATAACTTGGTAGATGAATTTGACGTTCCACTTGCCACTTCTAATACAACACAAACGAAAGATATGAAGTCGAAGCTTGATGGTGCTACCTTAATGTGCATCTTAAGGGCCATGATATATACAGTTCAGCGAGAACACGTTAGGAAAGCAGTTAAGCTGAGATGGAGTATCATAAGTGTTCATGGAAAAAATCTATCCATCATCACCATATCAGTCCGGGCGATTATATTGAGTATATAATCATATAATATATCGTATGGCATAAAGGGACTATACATGCCACTAGTGATGCTGATGATTTGGGGTATCGTATTTGGTGAAAGTATTACATCAGTTAGATGGTGACTTGATATAACACTACTTGTTCGTTTGTGGTCGCACACTCCACTCCCAGTATGAAGTGTGAGGAGATTCGTTGACAGAGAGATATGAGATTTGTGGTCTATGTGACCAAGGGGGAGCTGTTGATCAAAGTAGCGGTCACATTATGGCATCATTATTCCCTATTAATACAGCAGTTACAGAGCGATTAATTCAGTATTAATCAGCCACATTAATTCCCTATTTCAGTTGCAAGCTGTGTGCTATTATAAAAAGGGATAAACAAATAAGGAATGTGATACAGTTTTAGCAACCAACATTCCTAATTCCAAATCCTCTCTGTCATGTCCTTCACACTTAGCCTAGCCATCTACAAGGTTCGGGTTTTGGGGTGTGAACCTCACTAGTGACTCTAGTAGCCATCAAGTTCGTGGCCAGCATTCAACAGGCAAGATTCGGGAAACGCTTGCGCAATAAGGTAAGTCCTTAATTTTTTCTATGGTGGTATCAGAGCCGTGCCTGTCTGATGCTAGCCCCGAAATGACAATTTCAGGATTATAGGCTAGAATGTAAGATTGTCTGTTGATATGAATCTGAATGATAATGTTTAATCTGGGTGATTGATTAACATATCACAAATTACTATTCTGTGTGCATCTACATAAGTTTGCTATAGTGAGTGTTTATTCAAAAATACCCTGTTCCAATATTCGTGCTATTCGGATACTATCCACACACCCAGAGGAATACAATCTGTGTCAACTAAGTGTTTTCACATGCTTATGAACAAATTCCATGCCCAGAATCATGTTTATGGCTAACTAAAATTTCTATAGCTCCCTTGACCAAGTGCTCAAAGCTAATGTGGTAATATTTATAAAAAAAAAAAGGCAAAAGATGCAAACCCAGAAAAATGAGATCCATAGATCTGGACTGGGGAACCCCTCTTAGACCCTCTTCTGCCTTCACACCCCAAAGACCCAAAAAAAAAAAAAAAAAGGGGGGCTGAACAAGACTAACCCTGAACCCTACTGCCTCCTACACGGCCCCACAGGCCCAAAACCCAAAAAAAGGGTGTAAGAGACTCACATGAACCCATCAGAACCTCAGGGAGGGGCGGTGCATGTGAGTCACGCGTCGCCAATGAAACCTTCATTGGTCGTTTTGTTCCCCCAAAACCTCTTGAACGCCACCGATCTACTCATTCCCAACGCGGGACCACACAAAAACGTCCATTTGGCCACGCATGTATGTCACACGCCGCCATGGAGGTGGCGAGCTGGGCAAGTAGTCGGTCTCTGGCGGTGCGTCGGCGGCTGATCTACACGTTGATGGTGGTGATGTCGGAAGATGAGTAGATGATGGGCGTAGGCTTGATTTAGAAGGTATTATCAGCGGTTTTCATCATGTGGGTTGATTGAACGGTGTATTTCAAGCAACCGCGGTGACCCGTGTCAGTGGTGACACCAGAAAAGGGCCTAGGGATGGTGGTTGTCTCGGCTGTGCGCTGAGAACAATCGAGAAAGCCGGGATTCACCATGGGTCTTCGAGAGAAAGGGGACTAGAAGCTCGGTGAAGACCTGGGAAAGCCCAGATCGAACACTCACAGAGAGAGTCGAGCAACGGTAGAGAGAGAAAAGAGGCAGTGAGACAGTTTAAAGAAAGAGGAAGAGGGTTGACTCTTGAGGCTAAGGGCCACTCTAGAGAGAGAGGGATCGGCTGAGGAAGAGAGAAGGAAGCCCCATTCATGAACCAGGCAGGCCAAAATAAGGGGGCTGGGCATCTCGAGTTTCATGAGGTTGCTCTGTTTTTTTTTATCCAATTGTTTTTATTTTGGTTATTGTATTGTTTTAAAATAATTATTCTTATTATTAGTTACGGCATGAATTTTAGTTAAATTATAACTTAGTTCCAGTTGATAGATTTTCATACAGTTAATTCATTTGTTGAACTAAAATTTTTGAATCAGTTTCAATTCTGTATGCATGAATTTGTGATAAAACATTAATATGTTTAAAGTCGCATATAAATTCGTTTTATATATTTGTCAACTTGAAACTTCCATGCCGCTTGACTTGTAAATAATCAATTGGATCGAAATTATATGAATTTGTTTCATATAAAGAAAAATTAGAATGATGTAAATATGTTTTACACAAATTTAATAAATATCTATGTGATGTTGAAATTCCCTTTGGTTTGAATTTGTTTCATAACTTATATTATATAAATGTGTTTTATATAATATTCAATTACATGAATATGTTTCATGATTTAATAATTTGATGCAAAAACATGAGCAATTATGAGTCAGTTAATTGTTTGTCATTTTTGTCATCGCTCAAGTTAATAAAATGATTGATTGAGCTTTACATGAATAAGTTTCATGTTATTACATTGGGTAATTGATTATTTTATGAATTCGTTTCATGAAATTTAAATTTGCAATATGATATGAATACGTTTCATATAAATTACAATTTTTACTTTGAATTCGTTTCATTTAAAATTATATTATATGGATTTATTCTATATAATTAATTGCGATTAATATTTAGATATATTTCATGTTACAAATTATGTTACATTCGATTACATGAATATGTTTCATGTCAATCACCAGTAAGTAGTTTTGTACAAATGTGTTTTATATATATATGAACTACATGAGTTGCAGTAAATTAGCTAGTTGTTCTAGCACTTTCTCTTGCCCAAATTAATGAATATGAATTTGTTTCATGTTCCTATTAATTTTGTAACTCAACAGCATTTTATAAATTTGTTTCATAACATCTAAATTTATTAGATTATGAATGTGTTTCATAATTTACGAGTGACATTTGAATAAGTTTCATGCCACTTATAATTATATGAATATGTTTTATATAATGTTCATTGGGTTTCTATGAATTTCTTTTGTAACATGCTATTATTCAAATATGTTTCGCAATATAGATTCATTTTATTATATAAATATGATTTATATAATAATCTGAATTTTATGGTTGATATGTCATTGATAGAGTGTTAAATGACATATTAAGGAGTTATATAAATTCGTTTTATATAAAATGATACAACTTCGTGTAAATTTGTTTTACATAACTAAAACGAATATCTTTACGATATTTCTGAAGAGTTAATTGGTTTAACCATAATATTATCCATAAATTTTGTTTTATGGAATAATGAGATAATTAAATTATAGAAATTTCTAATTCATATTTGTATGTGATGATTGTGAGTTTAGCGAAATTTTCGATCATGCAACATGAATGATGAAGTTTTTGATAATTTAATTATTTGAAAAATATGCCTATTATCCATCTTTTAAAATATATATATATACCGTTAGAAATGGCAATTAAAATTTGGTTGGTAATTTGTTTACCAATAAAGAACTTGATAACGCTGATTATGAGAAAGTGTCAGAAGATTCAGTTTCTTCTAAATGAGTGCAAAGTGTTAGCACACTTGTCAGGTTCTAGGTCTTCTAAAAAGGCAAAGATTGTACTACTAGTGAGCAGTATCGAGAAAACTTAAGGCATACCACAAAGGGTTCGAGAATAGATCGATCAACATGCTATACTTTGTCGTTTTGGCCTCGATGTCGATCTAGGTGGGGAATCAGAACTTATCCCACTGTTGAGTACACATGGGATTAGTTTAGAATCAGGTTCGTCCAGATTCATTTCCTCATAAAGTTTTGGACCTAAAGTTGGTATTACATAAGGGAAATATGGAGAGGCAAATATCATGTGTGAGTGCTATAAATGTGGAATAAGGGACCTTTCGCTTGGGAATGTCCTAAGTCGATTAAGGTACCTTCTTTCACATTTGCTATTGTATAATGTGTGTGGTCCAAGCATCAGTTGTCAATTATGATCCTTAGTGGATTGTAAATATGGGAGGCACCAAGCATAAATTATGAAGCGAGCTGATTTTGTACACTTTCATCGCTACGCGGCGGGTTCATAAATTTTTCGTTTTTGGTAACGGCCGTGAAGAAGGTGTCCTTAAAATTAAGGACACATCTTCGTGAGGAGAATGTGTTGTTTCTTCGCAATGCTCTCTATGCACCTGGGGTGCTATGTTCCCTTTTGTCTTATCTTTATGAGATTAGTTTTTCTTTAATTTTGGATTAGATGCCTTAAGTATTGTAAACAATGCCAATTTGTTTGGCCATGACACATTGAAAGGTGTTTCTATGTTTTGCACGAAACAATACATCTTCCATCTTTGCTTTATTTTCGACTCTATTTTAGGCATGCTCGACTTGACCATAAGGGTCAAGATAGAGTTAACAAACTAGCTAAAGATGGTCTTTTAACATGAACTCACTAGGCTTAAGTTGCCAGATGTGAGTCCAGCTAGTAAAGCAAGTATGAAATCTTTCTGTAAGGTTTCAAGGACATCGACTCCCTTGGAATCCATTCACTTCATACATTTGCGGGTCCATGAATGTAAAAGCACCTCATGGAGTGATAAATCAATCATAATATAGGTATGTATACCAATCATCTCACTGCTACTAGGTACTTGATGTGTTTATATACTTTATAGCGGTGGCATAACTCTTTTGGAATAGAGTATTAGAACTCTTCGAACCAATTGGGATCGTGAATATCTTCTTCGTGAAATGATTTTCCGCTATGTCGATTTGCTTGAGGATGAGTTCCCAAGCTTTTTTTTTTTGGTGAAATTTAAAAAGGACCTCAATTTGTATGAGTTACAACTAGACCTTCAACCGTCTCTCGGTGAGGGGGAGGATTTGAATTCTCACTTAGTCACCAAGGATGGTACAATAGTGAAGGTTTGTCTGTTAAGAAGAATGAGATTCGTCCTCAATCTCAGAGAATGAGGTTCGTCTCACTCTCCAGATTTTGTGGAGAGTCAACTTAAGAATAAGATTTATCCTCAATCTTCTACTCCTGGTCCCATACCTCCTAAAGAAAGGGGGAGGGATTTCTCAACTAGGCAAACAAATAATGAAGGTCCCAGGATCCAAAGGAGTGAGCATGGAAGAAGACATTTTCCTATGCACTTCCTTGGAAGTTGAGGTACCTATCTCTTATCAAGAGGTGATTTATTCACCAACTCACATCGAGTGAATGCGTGCCATGAGGAATGAGATGGCCTCAATGGCAAGACCAAGGTTTGAGAACTCATCGATCCGCCACTGCCCTAACATAAGTCTTTTATGAGGTTTTAAGATAACACATTGGGTAGGTGGTTTAATCGACGAGCTTAGACCCTGCTACTCTTAGCACTGGTTGCCCATCTGAACTTTGACTTGTTCGAAATGGGTGTAAAAGATTGTTTTCCTTAATGGTGATCTTCAGGAAGAGATTTATGGACTAACCCATTGGTTTTTGTATCAAAGGGATAAGAGGACAATGTGTGTCATCGTAAAAGGTCCATATATAATCTTATGTAATCTTCCAAATTGTGGTGCTTTAGATTCCATGGAGCCATAAGTTAGTTTGGCTTATTTATGGTTTTAAAAGACCATGTGTATGTCAAAAACAATCAATAGGGGGATTGTGTTTCTTATCCTATACGTTGCTGACATACTGTTAGCTGGGAAACAACTTGGAGGTGATCGAAGCTACTAAAAGTAGTCGTCCTATATTTTTGGGATGAAGGGCATCGATGAAGCTAGGTATGTCCTAGCAGTGGAAGTAATCCAAATCCGTCCTAAGAAGCAAGTATTGAAATATCTTAGAACGTATTTTGGATTTACAATTCCTAACCCGTAGATACTCCAGTTGAAAAAGAGTCTAATCTTTAGTCTTTTTCAATTACCTAAAACAGATGATAAAATGGAGAAGATGAACGACGTCCCTACGCTAGTGTTGTAGAAAGCTTAATGTAAGTTGTGTTATGTATATGGCCTGACATTGCTTTGCGGTTAATTTGATAAGTCGTTATCAAAGTAACCCAAGACTTGCTAGTTGGCAAGTCGTCAAGAGGATCAAGCACCACCCTCGTGGTATTGTTAACTTAGTCTTTTGCTATCAAGAAGAAGGCCTCAAGTTAAGAGGATACTCAAATGTCAGTTGAGGTGGTGACTCGGATGAGTCTATGTCAAACCTCAAGACATGTCTTCACCCTGGGGGGGAGCCATGTCATAACGCAGTAAAAAGCAAAAACTGCGCAGCAATGTTAACTATGGAGAGATTGTGTATCTTATTACCATAAACACAAAAGTATTGCCGTGAGGTATATATGGACTAACAAGGTGATTATGTTCCCTTGACCAAACCTATTCCTAGTGATGCATTCAAGGCTCATTTGTTAAGTCTAGGAATTCATAAGGTTTAGTACTTAGATGTGTCTTGTCATGTGACGGACGTGTTTCTTCTATAAATGGGCAAAATGCTCATGATTTGTTATTGTATATTAAGTATATTGAAATGTCACAGGCTTTTGATTGGCCTAGTCACACAGGCAATCGCCCTGACACTTGAGTAGCAGGCAGGATGAGACTGAATTATATTGCCACTAAGTGTGCAATATTGGTTACTCACACTGGAAGTGTATAAGTAAAATGAATATAGTCGCCTTAGTATGTCTAAGATGAGATTCGAGGGAGTCGAATATGAAATAAGATTTCATATTGAAGCCTTAAAAGCCGAATCTTGAGTGTCAAGATCAACATTCAGTATGTTGATCTAGTGGCTCAGGTTAGATTTTTGTGTGAAAATCTAGACTGGCGATTCGCATGGCATAAGGAGTGACGTACCTACTTGAGTGGGAGCTATGCCATAACACACATTTCATACTGTGTGTGCTTATAAGATGACCAATGTATGGAGTGACAAGTGACTTCCCTATCTCTTGTCACCGTGTGACCCTATGAATGATGACCCTTTGACTTAAAGCTCTTATATGAAGTCGAAGCTTGATGGTGCTACCTTAATGTGTATCTTAAGGGTCATGATGTATACAGTTTAGCGAGAACACGTTAGGAAAGCAGTTAAGCTGAGATGGAGTATCATGAGTGTTTAAGGAAAAATCTATCCATCATCACCATATCAGCCCGGGCAATTATATTGAGTATATAATCATATGATATATCGTATGGCATAAAGGGACTATGCATGCCATTGGTGATGCTGAGGATGATTTGGGGTATTGTATTTTGTGAAAGTGTTATGTCAGTTAGATGGTGACTTGATATAACACTACTTGTTCGTTTGTGGTCGCACACTCCATTCCCAGTATAAAGTGTGAGGAGATTCGTTGGTATAGAGATATGGAATTTGTGGTCTATGTGACCGAGGGAGAGCTGTTGACCAAAGTAACGGTCACATTATAGCATCATTATTCCCCATTATTACAGCAGTTACAAAGCGATTAATTCAGTATTAATCAGCCACATTAATTCCCTATTTCAGTTACAAGCTGTGCGCTATTATAAAAGGGGATAAACAAATAAGGAATGTGATACAGTTTTAGTAATCAACATTCCTATTTCTAAACTCTCTCTGTCATGTCCTTCACACTTAGCCTAGCCATCTACAAGGTTCGGGTTTTGGGGCGTGAACCTCACTGGTGACTCTAGTAGCTACCAAGTTCATGGGTAGCATTTAATAGGCAAGATTTGGGAAACGCTTCCGCAATAAGGTAAGGCCTTAACTTTTCCTACAGTAATCTTGTTTAACAAACCCTAACATGTACATTTGACCACAGTAATGTGGTGTCATTTAGCGATGGTCTTCCAAGCAGAGGCAAAGGCATACCGTACTTCTACTTGACACCACTTGACCCAACAGCAAAAAAATGCAGTCAAGGATCACAGATCGTCATTCATACTTAGTGAGGTTCCTCTGGGCACTTATGGCAGAGTCGATCTTGAGAACCCTGCTTGTGCAAAAATCACTCTTACAGGAAAGGTGTAATTATGTTTTTGTTTTCATCTTTTCTTTGCATTTTCTACATAGTTTATTTGATCATTTCGTTTTTATGTAGAGCAATGAGTTTAATGGTTACTAAATACGGTGCAAATCATCTCGATTGGCTGAATTGGAACAAAAATATTGCGGAAAGAGCACCAAAAAATTGGATAATTTACACTTTTAAATTGAAAAAAAGGAAACAAAAGACCAGTTTTAGGGGGCAAATTACAAAACTAATTCTTAGATTCTCGATCATCTATTTAACCATTTGGTTGAATTGATTTTTAAACATAATATTAGAGTTTTTCTAAACGAAATATCTTATATCTGAATCTTACCAACCATTATATTAATTACTGCGCAAAGTAAGGAAGGGTTTTTGCAACATCCACTCTTTAAGTACAAAAGACATTCACATAAGGGAGTGTGCTAAGAGTATACAATCAATTGCTTAGTCTTCAATTATTAGCTTTTAAACTTCTAGTTAAATCAGTCTTTTAACGATTTCAAAAAACAAAAAAGAGAAACTGCAGCATAGTGCTAGGACTGTAGATTTGGCCAATTAAAGCCCCCCACCCCAACACCTAGCCCCTTTTTTCTAAAATTCCCAAACCACTGCTTTTTCAAGAACAAGAAGCCGGACTTAGAAAAACAGTGCCTGAAACAAAAGAAATAACCATTGTTAGAAAGGAAAGGATCACTCCCTATTCATCTATGTATGGATTGAATAAGAAATACAAAGAAAACTCTTACTACTTTCTTCTTTTGAAAATAGTTATTCATTTTGATTTCTCTTTGAAATTTCATGAAATTAGAAAGGGAAAAAAAAATCATGGGTATTGATGAAAAGCCCTCCTGATTAAGTTGTGCATTGGTTCTAATGTATAATTCCTGCAATCTAAAGGGGTTGTCAGCTAACTTGTTCCCAAAAAAAAAAAGAAAAAAACAAAACAGAAATTGTTTGCTAACATATAGTTGCTGTCACTTGTGCTTTAGTTGAATGTGGTTGACCAGCACTCCAAAGAAGCAGAATTTGGATGAAACACATTGTTCTCTAAACATCCTGAGATGAAAGGTAAGCGTCATATAACATTTATTCTTTCTTTTCATTTTTGGACGCTGAAAAGACACACTATCTAATATATATGGATGAAATTTAAATGTACGTTCTTAATGCTAACTCTTTTTTTTTTAATCAACTTAATTAGATTATAATCAAGCATGTTTCTAGCTTTCATTAATCAACAAGGAATGTTCATGTGTGTGTGTGTGTGTGTGTGAGTTTTTTTTTTTTTTTTTTTAATGTTGGTGACTTTCTGCTGATCTTCTACTTTGTAATTGAACAGATTGGACCCAGGGCCACAACTTCGAGGTCTTCAAGCTAGATATCACGGATATATTTTTGATTAACTAGTTCGGAGGCCCAAAGCCTCTTACTGTTGATCAATATCTGCGTTGGAAAAATGAGTGAAATTTGTTTCATGCAGTTTGCTACATGTATCTTTTTTTAAAATATAAATAATAAACTCTCGATCTTTCTTTGGCTTGATTTAGTCTATCTTCATCTTTTAATCTAAATGAATCTATGCGCACAGATAAACTAATTCTATGTTTTTTATCAATTTATGTTTCAATGCATATGGCGATTGTATCAACTGGGCTTTTTCATTTAGTGTTTACAACTGTCACTTAGTAGTTAACAATGCTTAAATTTAGAGGTCAATAGTTGATAGAGTTTGGGAGTAGTTTGGAGTGTTCAGGAACATTTATATGGACTAGCGTTAGGACTTGCAAGTAGCTAATAATGATTAAGAGTGCCTATAAATAGCGGTTCGTATTTAAGAGTGTTCGGCAGCACTTATCATTTGAAGAATGCTCCCAAATGCTCAAACGAATGGACCTCATTCTTTCTATACTGGAATGGATGAATGTTTCATCCTATCCACAAAACCCCAAAAAACAGGTTGCACTTATATGGGAGTGCACGAGCACTTGGCCGGTTTGGTGGTGCGTCATTTTCTCGTCGTATGATGCCAAGGTGCCAGAAGTTCAGTTGTGGTTGGCAGATGAGTTTTGCTATGAAACATGTTTTGTAGGTTGGCTCTTTTTGGATTTTGTTTTTTCGATTTCAACTTGTGGAATGTAAAATCAGAAAAAAAAATTAGACCTCGTAGAATAGGAGGAAGGTTGCAAGATGGTTAGTGGAGTTCATAGTTTATGCATTTGTTGTGTGACCCGATTTTGAATCTCTGTGGTTTTTGTTTTTCTCTCTTCAAATTTTAACTATTATATTGTTCTATTAGGCAACATTGTTTTTAATGTTTCAGTCCTCTTTTTTTAGTAACAAAAGATCTCATATAATAAGACAAATTTTCTTTATTTAATTCCTCTCAATTTATTTCCACTCACAACTTCATAAAACTTCTTATGCAAACCCTAGTGCATCATCCGTATACATTTATCAAGTACACAACTTGTGCTACACTAATTTCATGTAATTATTACTTTCATCAAGTCTTGTGATATAGATGTTTTAGCGAAAAGGTTTAGTGATCATGGAATAACAAAGATTGGCCAGGTAAGTTTAAGGTTTTGATTTCAATTATGATAATTTTCAATTTTTCATTAATTAGGTATCTTACCATCTATATAATCTTTATCTTACAAATAAGAAAATGGGTAAAACCGTGAGAATTGAGGATTTATGATTTCCAGCCTTTTCGTGCAATCCCGCCTAATTCATATTTATCACACAATTTAAATTTCAAGCAACCCCTCACAACATGCTATAACCAACTACAAATGGAACTACCTCAACAAGAACAAAAAAGAAAACCCACAGTTTCCATCAATCAACCAGCGATCAACCTGCAACTTTAAAAAAAAAAAAAAAGCGCAGCTGGCAAAGAAGATAACTGCCCACGTTCCAACACCAGAGATTGTGGGGAAAAACAAAAAAACTAACAAAAACTCTACACTCACGCCAACTCCAGTACTCCACTACAGACCTACACAACTCAATCCCCAAAACCTGCCTACATGTTGTTTTGCTGCTGTGGATGTAATTGAGAAATCACCAGGTAATATCTTTCTACATACACATCTCATGTTAATCATTGTTACCACAATGAACCCGTGGAGGGATTCATATATGTGACCATAAATTGAGGACATAGATCCAGAGTAGAAGAACAACATACTCCACAATCAGGACACATAGTCAGCCCATTACATTCCAGGTATGGTCGTTCCATTCCCCCCCCAAATCAAACTTAATATTGATGACTACATGCTGACTTTGAAACCCTTCAATGATACTGCATACTAAGAACAGACGCAATTATGCTGTATAATAGTGAAGAGAGGCTAGAAAAGGTTGTGGACATTGTAGGTGTGTAATGCCCTCCCCTCCTCAGGAACCGTATATGCCTACAACTTTCTACCTAAAATAGACGACGCCATTGACAATCAAGATTTATGTTCAAACATCCCCAAAAATTTCTACCACATAAGATTACTGCACGTACACGTTACACTTCAAGACATTAGTTATCTCTTTGGTCGATTTCCAACATAAAATATAAAGATATGTCTGCAAATTCAAAAGTATTCTAAATTGACCAACTATAACTAGAGTGTTCGTTCCACCAAATAACCATGACAATGAAGCTTGTGGTTATATCAACACAGTAGTTATCTATTTGGTGGATTACCATGAACCATATTTCCCATAAGCATAGAACAAACCTTCTCAGTGCATATGAACAACATAGTTTGAAGCGTAAAATCTTCAAATTGAATAAAAGTACATAATAGCAACCCCGGAATGGCTAAAGAGAGATAAAAACATGAAATACAATCCAACACTTTGGGAAAATCTATAAACTACCATGAACCTATTAGAGCTGTTGGGAGGGGCGCATATAGAACATGCGCCGCCAATGGAGGGGTTGTGTGACCTCCTCCTTCCTCTGTCGCATTTCCAAAACCCCTATTTGCCCCCACAACTCGAAAAAAGCTAACACTCCTCAAAACACAGCGCCTCCGCAATCATGCTCCTCCACCTGAGTAGAGCATTGGCAGCGTGGGGGTAGCAGTAGAACAGGATCAGGCCTATCTAGATAGCAGTGATGTTGGCCTTTTCAGGTGGCAGCACAAGGGTTGAGTATGACTTAGAGCACTACATCATTCGGGCATCCATCAAAAGCAAATTCAATATTATTATTTTCATCCCCAAAGCCGCATGGAACAAAATACAAACTTCCATGCTCAAATGCTGTCTAAGCAAATACATGCTCAAGTGCAAAATTAATGTATTTCAAGAGTCACTAATTGCTCCAATCATATCCATGCAGAGTTGCAGAACTGAAATCCAGCTTATAAATCAAGTATTAATTTGAATATGTCGACGTTTATAAATTGTGAATTTCTTATGTCAAGAATCACCAATCGTGGCTATTGAGACTAACGATTCATACTTTGTATAGCACATCCACAAGCATACACACTACTTACAGGAGTCCAAGACCCATTTTAAGGTAGCGTTTTCTTACCACCTACCTTTTTCAGTGAGACATTTCCTGTCATTATATTTATGATATGCAATTTTTGGTTGTAAACATGCATGTTACAGTCAAGGAAATTATTCACTGAAGGTTATAATTATATGAGTTCAGCAGAGTATATGCATGAGCAACATAAATGGCCAATTTAGGCACGTTCAGCAGAACATTTCTCATAGCTTCACGACTATATGCATCACACTTAAACTAACTAGGCCACATACACCCATATTTTCTTTTTCTTCCCGCCTAGGTATGTTCTCTTAGGTTGGACTAATGAATTTAATCCAAGGAAATCAATCACAGAATCCAATTTAAACATGTTCAGCATAAGAACATTAAAACACTACATGCAATCCAATTTAATCACTTTTCCATCAAATGTAGTCAAAGTTGAACCAATTATATTCTGCCCACATGTTCATAGCTGTTTCCCTTTTTACATCAATGTTTGACCAATAATTGCATGTTTAGGGGACCCTGAACAAGACCACGAGCAATTTGTAGCAGAGGTATGACAGTACCCTTGCCACCGATTTAGACTTTCATCGTTTATTAGACATTCTCACTTTCGCCTCATGAATTGATAGTACAGACTAAGAGGACAATACAGACACCCCCATTTGTGTGCTGAGATACAAGTCACAGGATCAAGCAAAAGTGAAATTGGTCCAACGTCCAACTTTAGGTATGTATTACCTTCCCTACCTCCACAACAAACCATATATGTGTAAAATTATGCTTACCACATGAACATTTAGATTATTCATACGATTACTGTATACACACACACACACACACACACACACACATATATGTATATAAATATATATATATATATATTATTTATATACATATTTATGTGTGTGTGTGTGTGTGTGTATATATATATATATATATATGACCACCCTCCAGACTCTAACAATATTGAGACCCAAAAATTAAAAACTTTAGTTACAAACACACCTCTACCATCAAAAGCGTGAAAGAAAGCATCAGGTGGTGGGGGAATCCAGTGGTTCTAGGTTCATCAGAAGTGTCATAGAAGCCCAAAAAATTACACCTCACATACTTAAAACATCATCCAAAATCATATAACACCCAGATCAAAACCAAGAGCGACAGACAAGTGAATTACACACAGATTTATCTTATCGTGATCAAGCAGTCCGTACAATATCCACATCACACATGTACATACATACATTTATATATACATAATGCCTAAAACTTAAGTAATGCACCGTAAGTTAGTATCAGTTTCTTTTTACGCACTCAATTAGAAAATCAAAATCAGTGTCATCGTATTAAGTTGATTATTAATCGCATTCCTTTGTATAAAATGTAAAAACTCTAAGATCCAAATAATCGTTGAGTGAAGGCTGAAATGAGATAAACTAAATGTTATAGATCTTACTTGATTTTGCACCAGTCATTTTTATGACAGAATAGAATTTGAATATTACCAAATTATAAATGAATATAACCCAAAGGGGTAATTGATTATAAAATTTAGTACAATTAAATTTTAATCTTACTGCTTAACGAATAACTTATAGACTTAAAGCAAAAGTTTACTACATAAATACCAATTTCATTATATTATTTGTCATTTTAGTTGCCAATTCCCAATCATTGTATTTCTTCCAGCTGATTTAGCTTGAATTGTCCACCAAGGACCAAAATAATTAAAAACAAAAAGAATAACAGAATGAAGATTGCATTTCCACTCTATTTCTTAGGGAATTCCTAATTATTTGACCTTGACATTTATTTCTTCCCTCACCATCATTTACAACTTTATACTGATCATTTTCATGAAATTTCAAACCCATTTTCAAGAGTCTAAATTGAACCTGAGACCAAATTCTTATGTTTTTTTGGGGTCGATCAGGGTTTATAGTCTAAATCATGCATGAATCCAAAATCATATGACAACACCCACATCAAAACCAAGAGCAACAGACACATGAATTCTACACACAGATCTACCTTATCGTGCTCAAGCAGTCCGTACAATATCCACATCACACATGTAGATATACATTTATATATACATAATTCCTAAAACTTAAGTAATGCACCTTAAGATAGTATCAGTTTCTTTTTATGCATTCAATCAAAAAATCAAAATCAGTGTAATTGTATTTAGTTGATTATTAATCGTATTCCTTTTTATAAAATGTAAAAACTCTAAGATCGAAATAATCGTTGAGTGAAGGCTGAAATGAGATAAATTAACTACAGTAGATCTAACATGATTTTAAACTAGTCATTTCTATGACAAAATAGAATTCGAATATTACCGAATTATACATGAATATAACCCAAGAGGGGTAATTGAATATAAAATTTAGTACACTTAAATTTTACTCTTAACTGCTTAGCGAACAACTTATACACTTAAAGTAAAAGTTTACTACATAAATACTAATTTCATTATATTATTTGTCATTTTAGTTGCCAATTCCCAATCATTGCATTTCTTCCAGCTGACTTAGCTTGAATTGTCCACCGATGACTAAAATAATTAAAAACAAAAAGAAAAACAGCATGAAGATTGCATTTCCACTCTATTTCTTTGGAAATTCCTAATTATTTGACCTTGACATTTACTTCCTCCCTCACCATCATTTGCAACTTTATATTGTTCATTTTCATGAAATTTCAAACCCAAATTCAA
>JAKOGI010001071.1:315000-320191 GCA_029747015.1 Carnegiea gigantea
GAAACTATCTTACGTTTATATACCTCAGCCTCACATAAGTTACATACTGACCTTGCTAATCCTATTACAGAACGGACACGTCCCCGTTTGAGACAGTCATTCTCAAATTGATGGAACTTTGGAATGCGAATGGCGACATATCCAAATTGCAGAGCTATTATGTGGAATGAGGAAAGGGTTAGAAACAGTTGTATCACAAATCCCATATTCAATTTGTGTTGCCAACATGAACAAGTTAGTCTTCCCTTACTTCCACCAATACCTCAATTCCTTGAATCATTATTGCCAAACCGACATTTCCGTGACAATATTAGAGTCTATAACTCCATGTTCTCATTTACTTCAATGGGGGGAAGAATTGATAATAGTGTTAATGATGGCAGAAGCCCATATGTTTTCCAGATAAATGGTAGCAACCACCACAAAATTGGGTCCTTGCTCTCTCGATCTGGATTACATCCAGCATTTGCCCAGTTGTACATTTACGACACTAGCAATGAAGTGTCAAACCGAGTGACTGCACTTAGGGCATCTGGTCGTTCTGTTATTAGATTTGACATTGTAAAAGGGTTGCAACAAATGTTGGATTCGGTTAATCCTTATGTCGCTGTGTTCAGAAGAGCCAGAGCCATATTAAGTGACCATGGCGAGGTTCCTGATTTACGAATTCGAATAATCTAGGCTAGAGAAGGCCGACAATATATTAGAACCACTGCAGAAGAAGTCACGGGACTAATAGTTGGGGATGGAACTGAACACTTTGGACCACGAGATGTCATACTCTAAACAAGGGATGGAATCTTACGGAGGATAGATGAACATCACCCATCCTACATGCCTTTACACTATCCTCTTTTGTTTCCATACGGCACTGATGGATGGAGTGCAGACATCCCACGTATGGCTAACTCCAATACCTCAAGGTCGACAGTATCAATGAGGGAATTTTATGCATTTCGCATCCAGGACCGGCTAGGTGAATCCATGGTTATTAAACAAAGTTGTCGGTTGGGCCAACAATTCTACGTAGATGTATGGGCTGTCATTGAGCAATATAGGCTAACATGGTTTGAAAACCACCAAGGTCACCTGCAGACTGAATTGTACAGTGACATTCAAAATGCACTTAACGCAGGTGACGTTAACGTAGAAAACGGGTGAAACCGTGAGAATTGAGGATTTATGATTTCCAGCCTTTTCGTGCAATCTCACCCAATTCACTATTTACCACACAATTTAAATTTCAAGTAACCCCCCACAACATGCTAGAACCAACTACAAATGGAACTGCCTCAACAAGAACAAAAAAGAAAACCAATAATTTTCAAAAAAAAAAAAAAAGCACAGTTGGCAAAGAAGATAACCACCCACGTTCCAACACCAGAGATTGTAGGGAAAAACAAAAAAACTAATAGAAACTCTGCACTCACGCCAACTCCAGTACTCCACTACAGACCTACATAACTCAATCCCCAAAACCTGCCTACATGCTATTTTGCTGCTGTGGACGTAATTGAGAAATCACCAGGTAATATCTTTCTACATACACATCTCATGTTAATCATTGTTAACACAATGAACCTATGGAGAGATTCATATATGTGACCATAAATTGATGACATAGATCCAGAGCAGAAGAACAACATACTCCACAATCAGGACACATAGTGAGCCCATTACATTCCAGGTATGGTCGTTCCATTCCCCCCCAAATCAAACTTAATATTGATGACTACATGCTGACTTTGAAACGCTTCAATGATACTGCAAACTGAGACCAGACGCAATTATGTTGTGTAACAGTGAAGAGAGGCTAAAAAAGGTTGTGGACATTGTAAGTGCGTAATACCCCTCCTCAGGAATCGTATATGCCTACAACTTTCTACCTAAAACAGACGACGCCATTCACAATCAATACTAATGTTCAAACATCCTAAAAATTTTTACCGCATAAGATTACTGTACGTACATGTTACACTTCAAGACATTAGTTATCTCTTTGGGCGATTTCCAACATAAAATATAAAGATATGTCTGCAAATTCAAAAGTACTCTAAATTAACCAACTATAACTAGAGTGTTCGCTCCACCAAATAACCATGACAATGAAGCCTGTGGTTATATCAACACAGTAGTTATCTATTTGGTGGATTACCATGAACCATATTTCCCATAAGCACAGAACGAACCTTCTCAGTGTATATGAACAACATAGTTTGAAGCGTAAAATCTTCAAATTGAACAAAAGTACATAATAGCAACCTTGGAATGGTTAAAGAGAGATAAAAATGTGAAATACAATCCAACATTTTGGGAAAATCTATAAACCACTACGAACCCATCAGATCTGTTAGGAGGGGTGGCACATATAGAACATGCGCCACCAACGGAGGGGTTGTGTGACCTCCTCCTTCCTCCGTCGCATTTCCAAAACCCCTGTCTGCCCCCCACAACTCGGGAAAATCCAACACTCCTCAAAACACAACGCCTTCGCAATCACGCGCCTCCACCTGAGTAGAGCATTGGCAGCGTGGGGGCAGCAGTAGAATAGGATCTGGCCTATCTAGATGGCAGTGATGTTGGCCTTTTCAGGTGGCAGCACAAGGGTTGGGTACGACTCAGAGCACTACATCATTCGGGCACGCATCAAAATCAAATTCAATATTATTATTTTCATCCCCAAAGCAGCATGGAACAAAATACAAACTTCCATGCTCAAATGCTGTCTCAGCAACTACATGCTCAAGTGCAAAATTAATGTATTTCAAGAGTCACTAATTGCCCCAATCATATCCATGCAGAGTTGCAGAACTGAAATCCAGCTTATAAATCATGTATTGATTTGAATATGTCGATGTTTATAAATTGCAAATTTCTTATGTCAAGAATCACCAATCGTGGCTATTGAGACTAACGATTCATACTTTGTATAGCACATCCGCAAGCATACACACTACGTGCAGGAGTCCAAGACCCATTTTGAGGTAGCATTTTCTTACCACCTACCTTTTTCAGTGAGATATTTCCTGTTATTAAATTTACGATATGCAATTTTTAGTTGTAAACATGCATGTTACAGTCAAGGAAATCATCCATTGAAGGTTATAATTATATGAGTTCAGCAGAGTATATGCGTGAGCAACTTAAATGGCCAATTTAGTCATGTTCAGCAGAACATTTCTCATAGCGTCACGACTATATGCATCACACTTAAACTAACTAGGCCACAAACACCCATATTTTCTTTTTCTTCCCGCTTAGGTATGTTCTCTTAGGTTGGACTAATGAATTTAATCTAAGGAAATCAATCACAGAATCCAATTTAAGCATGTTCAGCATGAGAACATTAAACACTACATATAATCCAATTTAATCACTTTTCCATCAAATGTAGTCGAAGTTGAACCAATTATATTCTGCCCACATGTTCATAGCTGTTTCCCTTTTTACATCAGTGTTTGACCAATAATTACATGTTTAGGGGACCCTAAACAAGACCACGAGCAATTTATAGTTGAGGTATGACAGTACCCTTGCCACTGAATTAGACTTTCATCGTTTATTAGACATTCTCACTTTGGCCCCATGAATTGATAGTGCAGACTAAGAGGACAATACAGACACCCCCATTTGTGTGCTGAGATACAAATCACAGCATCAAGCAAAAGTGAAATTGGTCCAACTTCAGGTATGTATTACCTTCCCTACCTCCACAACAAACCATATATGTGTAAAATTATGCTTACCACATGAACATTTAGATTATTCATACGATTACTGTATACACACACACACACACACACACACACACATATATGTATATAAATATATATATATATATATTATTTATATACATATTTATGTGTGTGTGTGTGTGTGTATATATATATATATATATATGACCACCCTCCAGACTCTAACAATATTGAGACCCAAAAATTAAAAACTTTAGTTACAAACACACCTCTACCATCAAAAGCGTGAAAGAAAGCATCAGGTGGTGGGGGAATCCAGTGGTTCTAGGTTCATCAGAAGTGTCACAGAAGCCCAAAAAATTACACCTCACATACTTAAAACATCATCCAAAATCATATAACTCCCAGATCAAAACCAAGAGCGACAGACAAGTGAATTACACACAGATTTATCTTATCGTGACCAAGCAGTACGTACAATATCCACATCACACATGTACATACATACATTTATATATACATAATGCCTAAAACTTAAGTAATGCACCGTAAGTTAGTATCAGTTTCTTTTTACGCACTCAATTAGAAAATCAAAATCAGTGTCATCGTATTAAGTTGATTATTAATCGCATTCCTTTGTATAAAATGTAAAAACTCTAAGATCCAAATAATCGTTGAGTGAAGGCTGAAATGAGATAAACTAAATGTTATAGATCTTACTTGATTTTACACCGGTCATTTTTATGGTAGAATAGAATTTGAATATTACCAAATTATAAATGAATATAACCCAAAAGGGGTAATTGATTATAAAATTTAGTACAATTAAATTTTAATCTTAACTGCTTAATGAATAACTTATAGACTTAAAGCAAAAGTTTACTACATACATACCAATTTCATTATATTATTTGTCATTTTAGTTGCCAATTCCCAATCATTGTATTTCTTCCAGCTGATTTAGCTTGAATTGTCCACCAAGGACCAAAATAATTAAAAACAAAAAGAAAAACAGAATGAAGATTGCATTTCCACTCTATTTCTTAGGAAATTCCTAATTATTTAACCTTGACATTTATTTCTTCCCTCACCATCATTTACAACTTTATACTGTTCATTTTCATGAAATTTCAAACCCATTTTCAAGAGTCTAAATTGAACCTGAGACCAAATTCTTATGTTTTTTTGGGGTCAATCAGGGTTTATAGTCTAAATCATGCATGAATCCAAAATCATATGACAACATCCACATCAAAACCAAGAGTGACAGACACGTGAATTCTACACATAGATCTACCTTATCGTGGTCAAGCAATCCATATAATATCCACATCACACTTGTACATACATACATTTATATATACATAATGCCTAAAACTTAAGTAATGCACCTTAAGATAGTATCAGTTTCTTTTTACGCATTCAATCAGAAAATCAAAATCAGTGTAATCTTATTCAATTGATTATTAATCGTATTCTTTTTATAAAATGTAAAA